>PVHT021183693.1:2022233-2052783 GCA_004024745.2 Catagonus wagneri | reverse complement strand
GTGCATAGATATTTAAAATGGTTATATCTTCTCCTTGGATTGATCCTTTGATCATTATGTAGTGCCCTTCCTTGTCTCTTAAAATGTTCTTCATTTTAAAGTCTATTTTGTCTGATAGGAGTATTGCTACTCCGGCTTTCTTTTGATGCCCGTTTGCATGGAATATTTTCTTCCATCCTCTCACTTTCAATTTGTATGTATCTCTAGAAGTGAAGTGGGTCTCTTGAAGACAGCATATATATGGGTCTTGTTTTTGTATCCATTCAGCTAGTCTATGTCTTTTGGCTGGGGCATTCAGTTCATTAACATTTAAGGTAATTAATATATATGTCCTTATTGCCATTGTATTAACTGTTTGGGGTTTTTGTTGCTCTTTTTTTCTTCCCTTATTCTCTTGTTGTCTCTTCTCACAAGATGGCTATCTTTAATGTTGTATTTGAGTTGATTTTTCTTATATGCTTGTGTATCAGTTGTAGATTTTTGGTTTGCGGTTACCCTGAAGTTTGATATAGGAGTCTATATATAACTGAGATTGTATTAAGTTGTTGGTTTCTTAATTTCACATGCTTCTCCAGTGACCTGCATTTGTGCTCTCTTCTCATGATTACTGTTTTGGGTAGCATAATTGTGCATGTATGATTTAGTGTCTTTACTGTATATATGCCTTTATTGGTGGGCCTTATCATTTGTGGTGTTTTTGATTCTGGTTGTGGCCTTTTCCTTTCTGCCTAAAGAAGTTCCTTTAGGATTTGTTGTAAAGCTGGTTTAGTGTTGCAGAAATCTCTTAGCTTTTGCTTCTCTGTAAAGGTTTTGATTTCTCCTTCAAATCTGAATGAGAGCCTTGCTGGATAAAGTAATCTTGGTTGGAAGTTTTTCCCTTTCATCACACTTATTATGTCATGCCACTCCCTTCTGGCCTGTAGGGTTTCAGCTGAACAATCTGCTGATAACCTTATTGGGGTTCCCTTGTATGTCATTTGTTTCTTTTCCCTAGCTGCTTTCAGCATTTTCTCTTTTTCTTTAATTTTGGTCACTTTGATTAATATGTGTCTGGGGGTGTTCCTCCTTGGGTTTCTTTTATATGGTATTCATTGCCCTTCCTGGATTTGAGTGAGTGGTTCCTTTCCCATATTAGGGAAATTTTTGGCTATAATCTCCTCGAATATTTTTTCTTTCCCCTTCTCTCTCTCTTCTCCCTCTGGCACCCCTATAATACGGATGTTGGTGTGTTTAACATTATCCCAGAGTTCTCTGAGACTCAGCTCATTTCCTTTCAATCTTTTATCTCTTTTCTCTTTTGCATTAGTGATTTCCACTAATCTGTCCTCCACCTCGCTGATTTGTTCTTCTGCCTCCTGTATTCTACTGTTGGCTGCTTCTAATGAATTTTTTATTTCAGTGATTGTATTTTGCATCTCTTCTTGTTTAATTTTTACAGCTTGTATTTCTTTGCTCAGTGTTTCCTGTAAATTATCAGTCTTTGCCTCCAGTCTATTTCCAATGCCTTGCATCATCTTCAGCATCAACAGTCTAAAGTCTCTTTCTGGGAGGCTGATAGTCTCCTCATCACTGAGCTGTTTTTCTCTTTCTCCCTTATCTGAGTTAGAGTTTTCTGTCTTTTCATTTTTGTAGGTTTTTGGTGTTGTGACCTTTGTGTCCACAATAGAGTTGTAGCCTGTCTTAGTTCAGGTGTTTGCCTCCCCTGTGGCTAAAGTTGGTATGGAGGGGGTTTGCTGTAGGCTTCCTGGTGGGAGGGAGTGATACCTGCTCACTGGTAGGTGGGGTTGATTCCTCTCCCTCTGATGGCTGGGGCTTTGTCTCTGGATGAGATTAGAGGCTGGCTGTGTGCCTGAGGGGTCTTTAGGCAGCCTGTTTACTGATGGGTGGGGCTGAGATCTCACCTGAATTGTTGTTTGGCCTGGGGCTTCTCAGCGCTGATGGGAGGGACCAGATTTTCCCAGAAATGGCCCCCTCCAGAGAAATGCAGGCTGCTGAATGTCCCCGAGAGCTTCACCTCCAATGTCCCTCCCCCACAACAAGGCACATTCACCCCTTTTTTCCCAGGAGATCCTCCAGGAATTGCGGTCAGGTTCCACCCGGATTCCTCTGGAGACTGCTTTGCCCTCTTGATGTGGTCTCCTCTTTGTCTCCTGGAGCAGAGTATCTTTTTTGGAATTTTACAGTCCATTTGGTTGAAGGTTGCTCGGCATTTGGTTGTATTTTTGCTGTTATTTGGGAGAGAAGTTGAGCTCCAGTCCTTCTATTCCACCATCTTAATCCAATCTCTAGTGATGAGAACTTTTAAGATTTGTCTTTCTCTGTCTGACTTATTTCACGTATCATAATGCCAAGGTAAGATTTTATTCATTTTTATTCCTGGATAGTCATCTATTTTATATATACATATATATACATATATCGTTTTATTTATCTATTCACACATTGATGGGTGAACAGTTGGGTTGTTTCCATATCTTGGCTATTGTAAATCATGCTGCAATGAGCATGGGGGGTGCATATATCTCTTTGAGTTAGTGTTTTCAATTTTCTTTTAATAAATAACCAGAAGTGGGAATTGCTGGATCATATGGTAGTTCTAATATTTATAGTTTTTTGGGTAACCTCCCATACTGTTTTACATAGTGACTGCACCAATTTCATTCCCATTTACAGTGCACAAGAGTTCCCTTTTCTCCACATCCTTGCCCACACTCGTTACATTTTGTCTTTTTGTCTTTTTTATAATAGCCACTCATTTTTTTTTTCTGCTTTTTAAGGCTGCACCTGAAACATATGGAAGTTCCCAGGCTATAGGTCAAATCAGAGCTACAGCTGCTGGCCTATGCCACAGCTCACGGCAATGCCAGATCCTTAACCCACTGAGCAAGGCCAAGTATTGAACCAGCATCCTCGTGGATACTAGTCGGGTTTGTAACACACTGAGCCATAGCAAGAACTCCCTGATAATAGCCATTTTAATAGGCTTGAGGTGGTATATTATGATTTTGATTTGTATTTCCCTGATGATTAGTGATGTTGAACATTTTTCATGTCTTTTGGCCATCTGTGTGTCTTCTTTAGGAAAATGTCTCTTCAGATCTTTTCCTATACAAGATGCTTATGTTTTATGTTGTGTTTATTTTTTTGTTATAGCCAGGCCTTTTCCTTCCCTGGCCTTGAGTTGCGGTGGGGTACTTGTAGTAAGATTAAAAACAGGAATTACCTGTGGTTTTTTTTCTTTTAAAACTGTGAGTTAATTGAATGTGTTGTGCTAGGTCAGTTTTTCTCAAAATATAGCCTCAAATTGGTATCATGTGGAGAATTCGTTAAAACACTTCCTTCTGGGTCTCTACATCAGAGATTATGGTAATTTGTATTGCAAACAAGCTCCCCCAGGTGCTGCTGCTGCTCTCTCTAGAACCCACTTAGAGAACCCCTATGAGAGACATAAGGTAGAGAGGAGGATGTCCCAAGATTACTTTAGAAGAAGCATAAGAAAGGAAGAAAATTTCATCCAACTGAGAAGGGGTTAGAAGTCCTAGGGACCTGATGCCTACTAGATGTCCTGGGGACCTGTCAGATAATGGCTCCCATCAGAGTCTCCTGCCTTCACTCAAAGAGGAGCCGTGCCCCTGACTTCAAGGGACATGGGGTTTGTAACAAAGAGAGCCAACAAACACTCTTGGCTGCTTCTCACCCTTTGAAATGTTTTCCTGCATAAGGTCCCCAGGAGCCTCCCATGATCCTGATGAGTGGACCTAATAATTCTGAGATCGAATTTTCCAACAGTCAAGACACAGACTGAGATTGAATTTGATCTGAATAAAGAAAATAACATTCCTGCATATCTGGAGTTATAGCGTAAAATCCGTTAATACATCATTGACTAAGTTGCTATCTAGGAATTGGCTTAGGGCACTAAACCTTCTCTTTATACCTGTATATCTTTTCAAGGCCACAGTGAAAGTACTTCCAAAGGTTACTTACAAGCCCTGTGATTTAGCTTTGGAAGAATATTGAGGCAGGGTGAGTACTTCCCAAGGCTGTGCTCATGAACCTGACTCTCTGACCATCTATCACAGCCAGCACAGGCATTCTGTTTATGAGGGAGGGAACTGGTACCCTGGTTCAGCTGATGTCCGTCTTTTCAGACCTCAGGGCCATAGTTTGCTGCTGCGCTTCTGTAAACACTTTTTACGCTTAAGCAACAGTGGAAAACTTTTGCAAAAATGATTGTTCCCTAATTCTCCCAAACAAAAGGCCATTTAATATACACCAAGATTTTTAAAACAAATATTCTAAATTAGAGATGTTTATTATTGAAACACTGTAAACAATGAAACTTTGTTTCCATGTCCTTACCCAAATAAAGTGTTTTCTGGGACAAAGTCTTCTGGGAAACTTGTTAGGGAAATCTCCAAAATATCTGGAATATGTCATATAATGCTTTTCTTTGTCCTTTCAAAATTACCCTTCATTTTAGCTTTGGCCTCTTCTTTATTGACTGAAGTGCTAACATAGACAAGAATGATGTCTGTTTCCTGAATTATTTTCTGGCCGTTTTCAGAGAAGCATGAAAGGAGATGGTCATTATATTTAAAGGACCTGACAATAGAAAGAGAAGATTGTATAAATAAGGTTTAAATACTTGTCAGGTATAGACAGTGAGATAAACCACTGTGAAAGAAAGTCCCTATTATAAAAGCATCGTGTTCACATTGGTTCATTAATTCATATCCTGCTGTGTTCAGACCACACAACTATCTGACACAGAACTTTCCAAGTTTAGTCTCAGACTAAACTTTACATTATTTGTGCAGACGGCCCAACTCCTCAATTTCTGCACATAGCTGAACTCTGTCAGGTCACATAATATGTGATTCTATTGGGTATTTTGTTGTGTATGGTATAAATGGTATACAACATGTAGCACCTCTTCATAAAGGTGACAATGGATAATTATTTATCCACTCTTATATATTAGGCCTGATACATTTTTGGTAGCTATAAAATTTGGTAGGTATAAAAATAATCAAGCTGTACACTGAGTATTGGTATTGTTTTACAGTTCTAATTTCAAAATAAATTAGTGAAAATATTAGCTTCTGCTGATGTAAATGCATCAAGACAGGAAAGGGATATTGTATGTAGAGGGCAATTTCAAGTCAGCTGAACAGTCAGCTTCTATCCACTGTCATTTCATATTCTGTTTTTTTTTGGTTAAAATGTAAGTTCTTATATTTGCCATTTGGTCTTGTTCTAGGCAATGTACATATATTTCTCATTTAATCCCTAAAATAATGCTATGAGGTTGATACTCGTTTTAACTCAGACTGCCGTAACAAAACACCATAGACTGAATGGC
This sequence comes from Catagonus wagneri, assembly GCA_004024745.2. Taxonomy (NCBI): domain Eukaryota; kingdom Metazoa; phylum Chordata; class Mammalia; order Artiodactyla; family Tayassuidae; genus Catagonus; species Catagonus wagneri. The sequence continues at coordinate 2,047,418 of PVHT021183693.1, read as the reverse complement.
TTATACAAGGATTTATTTCTCACAGTTCTGGAGGCTGTAAGTGCAAGATCAGGGTGCCATCAAGGTTATTGTCTGATGCTTCGGTCCTTGTGTCTTCCTATGACCTTCTTTGGCGCATTTGGATGGAGAGAGTGAGCAAGTTCTCTGGTGTATTTTCTTATAAGGGTACTAATCTCATAATGAGGGCTCCACTCTGAACCGAATTATCTCCCAAGGGTCCCATCTTCTAATACAATCCATTGGGCATTAGGGTTTCAGCATATGAATTTTGGAGTACACAATTATGTTCCTAGCCGTATTATTATTATTTCTGTTTTGTAGATGGATAAATCAAACTCAGAGGTTCAGCAAAGGAACCATAAATTGTACCCATTCTATCTCCAGGAGCCATACTTGGGACAATATCATTGGCTGATGTCAGTATCACCCAGTTTCCCAGGCCTTAGTAGCTTGTTTCTATAAATGGAGTTATAATTCCAACCGGATCTCTCCTTTCCTGCTCATTCAGGTCTCATCCCTTACAGATTGCAGCCCTCTGGTCCTTCTCAGGGAATGGCAGGCAGATAATTTCTATGGACAACAATAATACAGCTTCACTAAGACTTTCTCCTGAGGTATCTGTTCTCTGCATCCTCATGTACTATGCTTCACCCCAAGTTGAGATCCTGAAACCTTCCAACTTCATGACTTCCTACTGGAAATGTTTATTGAATGTCTTCTGTGTTCCTGGCACTGTGCTTCATTTACCACCATTTGCCACCATAGGTGAGACAGAATACAAGTAATGAACTTATTATATGTATGACTAGAAATTATGACGCATGCTTTGAAGGTTTCAAATCTGTGTGCTGCACAGGAAAAAGTACATCTTTCTCCTTTTATAAATGTATTAAGATAAAAATCTAAAACGTAAGATTTCCTGTCATGGCTCAGTGGTAACGAACCTGACTAGTATCCATGAAGACACAGGTTCAATCCCTGGCCTTGCTCAGTGGGTTAAGCATCTGGTGTTGCCATGGGCTGTGGTGTAGGTCGCAGATGTGGTTCAGATCCTGCATTGGCTATGACTGTGGCATAGGCTGGCGACTGCATGTCAAATTCGTCCCCGTAACCTCCATAGGCTGCAGGTGAGGCCCTAAAAAAAGGGCAAAAAAAGATCTAAAGCTTAGAAAAAAAGGCAAAAATGTAACTAACTATATGCTCTTTCAGAATCATATTAGACTAGTGATTCTCAACCATGGGCAGTTTTGTCCCCCAGGGTCATTTGAAAATATCTGGAAACATTTTAATTGTTATGATTAGGAGGGAGGTGCTACTGGTGTCCAGAGGGTAGAGGCAGAGGTTCTGTAGAATATCATAGAGCCCACAGAATAATTCCTCACATCAGTTAATCCAAGTTATCCAGCCCAAAGTGTCAATAGTGCCAAGGTTGAGACACCCTGTACTAGCACATTGTCTACTGTGCGTGATTAAGTGTCATCTGATGCTCTAGGGGGCTATAACTTTGACTCTCTATTTACTATTGATTAAGTCTTAGACTCTGTAAATTTGGATGTGAACTTCTTATAGAAAATTGATAAGCTTCCAGTGATTTCTGTCTAGTATAAAAGTTTTGTTGTCCTAGTAGTCAGTGACCATTTAAAAAAATATAACTTTGCAATTTTATTGCAGCATTCTTTTTTTCCCCCTGTGAATATATATACAGTTGATGTTCATTGTTGGTAGCAGTAATATTCTAAAAAGTCACTGTGAACTGTGAATGAACAAATACTGACATTGCTCCTGGAGGAATATAGGGTTAGTTTCCTTCAATCTTCTGGTCACATTTTAATCAATTAATCAATACTTAACCTTGATTTATGTATGTTTCTGTTTAAAGGCATCTTATTTAATATACACTGTTGATTCATTAACATTGAACTCATAGTCAACAATACAACTCATGCCTGAACAAATCTTGTCTAACACATCAGGTTTCTGTATAAGGCATATCATAGCTTTCTTGAGCTTGGAAGCAATAGATAGAATGTCAGCACTACATGTGGGACTTTTTTTGAACAGGAAAATCATGAAGAAAACTACAAAAATGCAAAAATTGTGCCAATATGTAGATCTCAAAAAGGATCATTCTTTACAATATAAGAGCTAAAGCAAAAAGGCAGAGCACAGGCTCAGTGGATTAAGAACCCAGTGTAGTCTCCATGAAGATGCAGATTTGATCCTTGGCCTCACTCAGTGGGTTAAGAATCCAGCATTGCCGCAAGCTGCAGTGTATGTTGCAGATGCAGAGGAGGTTGCAGATGTGGCTCAGATCAGGTATTGCTGCATCTGTGGCGTAGGTTGGCAGCTGCCACTCTGATTTGACCCCTAGCCTGAGAACTTCAGTATGCCACAGGTGCAGCCATAAACAAACAAACAAAAACAAAGCAAACAACAACAAAAAAGGAAGACAGAGCATGCACCTAAGACTGCTCGTAGTCATCAGGGAAACAGGCTGCTACTGAGCCCACTGAATGATTTCCAGAAATGCCAGGCTAAACTCACTCTGGGATTCTTGGAAATAGTTCGGAAGCTGGTCTTTGAAGTTACTTGCTATAACTTCAGGAGGCTAAAGTACAAAAGTTTCAACAAGAATAAACCAAAAAGAATTCTGAGGGAAAAGGCTCTCTCTCCACGGAATGAAATCTCACTAAATGGACTGAAGAAATTCTCTTCCATCATAGAAACTTCTGAAACCTAAAGAAATAAGGCACAGAGCCTGTAGCAAAATAAACATGTAGCATCCTCAGCATATAATTGAAAGTTACCAGAAAATTAACATGTAAAAAGTCTTTGCAAGTGGGAGGTTATATTATACATTATGTTAATGGGGTGGCTAGTACGAAAGCTGGTGTCTTGAGAACCAAAAGAAACTTTACAATTTCTACATACCTAGAATCCATGTGAGTGGTATATTTAAATAACATCATACACCATTTGCATGGGGAGTTTTTAAAGTAAAATAGTATTCAGAGATAGAGTAGCACTTTCCTTTTTCTTTCCCTCTCTTCCCCCTTCTTTTCCTTTAGCAATTTGAATCATCCTTATGACCTTGTGAAGATTACTGGGGTGGTGTTTTCATCATTTACAGCAGTGGTTCTGTTACAAACCCTGCTGAGTCCGAGTTCGTCCACAACAAGTGTTTTTTTGTTTAGTGCCATTTGAGCAAATAGAGATTGAGCTCTATTCAGGAGCAAAGGAAGCTTTATCCTTTAATCAAAGAAAGGAGAGGCATGAGCTTAGAGCACATGAGCTACCAGACAGACTGTTAGCAGGTTGCCTCTCAGGGGTATCCACTGCAGAGGGAGAGCTGGAGTTCTTGTGGGTTGGTGCAGTCTTATTGCTTACAGCACTCCAGGCTGGGGTGCTGGGTGCATTGTCTCTACACAGCATGTGCTCTTGTGACCTTGAGATGCAGTGTCGTGGACAGTGCTTCTGCACACGGTCCACCAAGTTGGGGCATTAGGGGCAGAGGTTCTGTGCTAGGAACTCTAACCTGATGAGTTAGATGCAAGGCCTCTGAACACAGCCCCCTATAGGCAAGTGAAACTATACTTAGCACTAAAGAAGAAGTTAGATCTTATCACCTAGATTCCATCTTATTTTTTCTGGGGACCACAGTGGACTTTGCCTGTGACAGTTCTCAACCAGGAGGAATTTTTGCTCCTCTGGGGAATTTGGCAATGTTTGGAGAAGTTTTTTTTATATGTATATACATTTTAATGTTTTTATTTTTTTCCATTATAGCTGGTTGACAGTGTGAAGTTTTTTTTTTTTGAATGAGAATTGCAAGATTTATTTCAGGTTCACTCCTGTTATTTATTTATTTTTTTTGCCACACAGGCAGTATGTGGGAATTCCTGGGCCAGGGGTTGAACCTACGCTGCAGAGCAGCAACCAGAGCCATAGTGGTGAGAACACAGGAGCCTTAAGCCTCTAGGCCATCAGAGAACTCCCTGGAGAAGTTTTTTGATAAGAGATAGAATGGTGGTTAGGGAGTGGCCCAAAATATCAGTAGTGCCAAGGTTTTGAAGCTAGTCTACCGAGAGGTCAGCAAACATTTCCTGTAAAAGACCAGATAGTAAGAATTTAGGCCATACCCTGTGGTAATGACTCAGTTCTGATTGTAATGTGAAATAAGCCATGGACAACTTGTAAACAAATGAATGTGGCTGTGTTTATGGACACATTAGATTGTATTAATGGACACTATTAAATTAATTAAGCAAGAAGGCCATTAATGCTGTGACTGCCTACACTAGCAAACCAAAATCTAAGCCTGTAAATGCCACAAGTTTATGAAACTGAAAGCCAAGGACAACCAATCACAAATAGCCAATTAGGCTTTAAGCTGTAGCAGTCAATAATTTACTTTCTTCCACATTTTCTCTATAAAAGTCTCTCCTGAGCTCCTGTCAGTTGAGCTGTCCTAACCACTTCTGGTTTGGTGATGCCCCATTTGAATCAATTTTTGCTCAGATAAACTCTTACTTTTTAAAATAGTAATCAGTTTATCTTTTAATAACATTGAAATTTGAACTTCATATAATTTTCTTTGTCAAACTTTTTTAAAACTTTTCAAATTATAGTTGATTTACAATGTTCTGTCAATTTCTGCTGTACAGCAAAATCACCCAGTTATACATAAACATACAGTGTTTTTCTCATATTATGTTCCATCACAAGTTATCAAATATAGTTCCCTGTGCTATACAACAGGACTTCATTGCATATTCACTCCAAACGCAATAGTTTGCATCTGCTAACCCCAAACTCTCACTCCCTCCCCCCATATAATTTTCATGTAATGAAAACATTATTCTTCATTTGATTTTTTTTCTTTTTTAATAATTTGAAAATGTAAGAAAAACATTTCTAGCCTGAAACTCATACAATAAGAGGTGGCCTGATTTGGCTCATGGTTCCAGTGAATAGAAAAGTTTTTGCTTCTATCTATTTTAAAGGAAGCACAATATTTTCATTCAGCAAAACTATTTATTCTTTTATTTTTTTTACCTACAACATTTTAAAGTATGATTTGTGTTCTGTGTTAAATACCAGTGACTCAGCTGAGAAGAGCTGTGAGTGAAGAATAGCCCTTTTTATGTAAGCAGTACTGTTATATCCGGGTCATTAAGAACTGAATTTTTAATAGGCTCATGGACTGAGGAAAATTATTCTTTTTCTTAAGTGTTTATGATTTGCTTACTTAATCTTTGTCTCCCTTTTCAGACTTCTTGGCTTCTCTTGGCTCAGGATTAGATCTTCCAACTGAAGCAGACCCAATTTTCTGTGGGACTGAAATTTCATCAGGGGTGAGTTCATTCAGACTTGGGGTCATTTACATTTCATGTCTTGCAATTTGATCTGATTATCACTGGCTGAAAAGAAACACTAAGAGCTTTATAATGTGGGCTCAACTGGATAACCCCTTCCAAGGACTAGGTAATACTGGGGGAAATTAGGAGTCTGGAGGGTAGTTGCTTTCTTTTTATTTCTTAGCAGTGAAATATCTCAGGAGATAAACACCATTTTCCAAAGGACAATTGAAAAAAGCTTAAAGTTCTTACTAAAGAACAAAGGAGGAAGAAATAGTTCTTACCAGAGTGAAAAAGAAGGAAGAATGGGAAAGAAACAAAAAGGAATTATTGTAGGACAGGCTGAAGCAACCTAAGAGTGAAGGATGCCGTTATCATACTCCAATAATTTCTCCTTTCCTAATGATGTAAAGAGTACCTGAAAAGACTTCTAGAATTGACAAGAGTTTGCTACAGTGCCCAAATAATATATAAAATATGCAAAACTCTTTCTCTAAGTTTACCTAATAGAAGACATGATAAGGAAAACAAAGGTGATAAAGTAGATAAGCATGAGACTATCAAGAAATGTGTAAAACATACATGATGAAAACTACATTTTACTGAAAGCTATAAAGAAAAAATGGTATAAATGGAGAGATCTTATCAGTTAGGGCTTCGTCAGTGAAACAGAACCATTGTGAGTGATGAGTGTAAGGGATTTAGTCACAACTGTGGGAACCAGTTGAGAAGTCAATATATGGCAGCTGTTTCTGCATCTGATGCTAGCCTTACTTCAACAGAGTAGACACATGGGAAATAAAGATGGTCTTAAGTAGGGGAGAGCAGGGAACGACTGGGAATTGCATTTTTTCCCCTCATCACCTCCAACCTCAATATTGTGGGTGGCCTGCAAAATAACGGGCATCCTTCAACCGTGGTGAACCTGGCACATGAAGCTGATTCTGAAAGCAAGAGGAGGAGCTCCAGTGTTAACTGGTGGAGCTATAGGTTCAGATTTTGCTTCATTTCTTCTCTTTAAATCTTGCACACATTCTTCTCAGCCAACCCTAACAGAACCACATAGGAGAGAAAAGTGAAGCAAAGTTCTAGCTTAGCTCAGAAGACCCTGTATTAAGCAATTGTATATACTTTGTCTCTGGATAATAATAATGAAATAATTGTGAACATATAATATTTACTACATATTAGACACTTTTCTAAGTGTTTTACATTTATTAACTCATTTTAACTCTCATCACAACTCTCTGAATTAGGTATGATTATTAGCTTTATTTTATAAATGAAGAAACAGCCTTGAGAGGTTAATTGCTTGCCAGTGGCCACATAACTTGTAAGTGGCAAAGCCATCATTCAAACCCAGACAGTCTGGAAAGCCTCACTTTTAACATGTCAAGTCTCAGAGTTCGTGCTGTGGCTCAGTGGTTTAAGGGTCCGCCATTGTCTCTGCTGTGGCATGGGTTCAATTCCTGACCTGGTGCAGTGGGTCAGGGATCCCACATTACTGCAGCTGTTGGGTAGGTCATGGCTGTGGCTTGAATTCAATCCCTGGCCTGGGAATTTCTTTATGCAGCCACACAAAAAAAGTCAAATCTCCCCAGATTAATATATTTTCATACAATATCAGTTAAAATCCTAATAGATTGAGTACTGAGAATTTGGGAGATTTTTCCAAAGCATATCTTGAAGCCTAAACATGTGACTGCATATAATAAAACCTCAATAACTAAAATAGTGTATTTCCATAAGAATCAGCAAAAGTCAGTGATAGCCCTAAATAGAGCCTAATATACAAACCTAGAAAAGAAGAGCTAGATGCACTCCTGCTGAATTGGCTTCTGGGGAAGAAGCCAGTGAGACCCTCATCTCCCTGTGATTCACTTTGATTGTGACATTGAAAGAGAGGAGGCAATATCAATCACTTTCATACTTTCTCATTGCCATCCCAGCAAACCTGCCATATGAGGCCATTTTTTTCCTGTGTACTCAAGTACTATTCTGGCTGGTAGGTCCCATCGCTTATTCAGTCATTTTTAGGTAATAAGTCCCTCCAAACACATTCAGTCCTAAAAGCAAGGGTGGTAAGGGGCAGAAAGTTCTAAGTGACAAGCAGAGGTACTATGATATTACTACTCAGCTGTCACAAATGTATAAAGCTGGCTCCTTGTTTTGCAAACAGGATTACCCTTGAATACCCCTGCTGGATCCTTTCCACTGCAGATCCCCTGATGGGCAGAGTTTCTCCTGGCCTGGTTCATGATCCCCACCTTAGTCTTCTTGAGGGCTATTTTGCCTCTTTTTTCGTAACTTCTTGGGCAATGTGTAGGATGACCAACCACCCTTGTTTGCCTGGGACTGAGGGGCTTCTCAGGATGTGAGACTTTCAGTGTTAAAACCGGGATAGTCCTGGACAAACAGGAGGACTGGTCTCTATAGAAGGTCTCTTTTAAACAACACTTCTGTACCACCATGCGTGTCTACATCTGACCCCTGAGAAAAAAGCACTTTTGATCCACTATTATACCCCACTATTACAGCCTTCTGTTGCTGTGGGTCACTACTGATAAGTGACTTGAACCTTACTCTGGTCCACTGTGTCCCCAATACTGGGAGACTATATACCAAGCTCTCAGAAATGGCCTCCTAGAAGCCCTCAGCTGGATTTAAGGTGAAGGAGAAGGGTCCCCAGTTTCTACCTTCAGAGTAGGTATGGGACCCACACGGACAACCTCCTAAAAAAGCCACCGTCCCTTGGCTTTTTCATTGTCAGTTGTTATAGGCCTTTTCTGTGTTTGGCTGAGAGCCACACACTGGTATTTGTTACCCCTTTGCAGTGTTGCTGAGGCATTGAAGTTTAAGCCTCCCCCTTCGGAATGTGGGAGCACCTGCCACCCATTTTTTTTTTTTTGGTGTGAGATTTTGGGCCTTCAGAAAAAACTATGACAAAGGAATTAGAGTTTTAATATCATGTTTTATAAACCCATTAACCACACACAAAAAAGAAATTTTCAGGGCAAGGGAGGATTATGTAACATGAAAATAATTGATTTGATACATGGAATTGTTAAGTTTCTGTACATCAAAAATTGTATACAAACTCAAAAGTTAAATGACAACCAGAAATATATTTCCAAAAAAATAACAAATAAGAGACTAATAAAGAATAGACATAATTATGTAAAGAAACACTTTTACAAATAATAATACAGAGTCCATACTCACCATCCGTACCCCTACTTTCCCCTGTCCAAATCACTCTTACCAATTTCCTGGCCTAAAAGCATAGCGATTTAGGCTAATCAATGAATGCCTCTCTTGTCTATGCCGCACTCACCACCAATGGTCAGAATGATCCTTAAAAAATATAAACATTTCAATTCCAGAAATCCAGAATATGCATACCGATTGATATAAGTAAGAGGAGTTTATTATAGAATTATTAGTCATAATGAAAAACTGGAAACTAATGTCGAACAATAGTGGAAAAATTTAAGAAGTTTGTTTATTCACATGGATGGAGTATTATACAGGCATTGCGAATTGTTTCCAGATTCTTACTTCTGGGTAATTGCTAGATAGAAAAACAAAATACAGAATTTTCAATATGATATGATTGTAATTAAAAATGCATAAATTGAAAATGCAGTAAATTTTTACAATGTTATCGGTGGTTACTTCTGGTTGGTGGGATAACCAGTGATTTAAATTTTCTTTTTTATACTTGGTTTAAATTTCAAATTTTGTGTTTATTATCAGAAAAGTATATAAAATTTATTTTTAAAATAATTGTAATTGACAGTGAAACTACCGATCAATGAGTGCTGGTGGTCTTAAACCCTTCCACAGACAGATGTGGGCCACTGAATTGAGGAACATGAATTAAATGTGCAGAAAATTAAATTAATTTCCTGCAAAACAGGGCCAGAGAGCCATATAACAAGATTTGAGTTCACTCCTATGACTCAGATGTTCAGAAAAAAGAACTTCCTTTATTTTTTTAAATAACTGTTCATATTTTATTTTGCATCCTCTCATGCCTCTTATTGTAGAAAATTTTTGATTTTCAGATGAGTTTGTCTGAATCTCATATAGTATGTTTTGTGTAATTACCCTGTGTTTTTCCATCTTTTTCTTCTCTGGTTGATGTAAATCTGGGAAACATGGTTCATGAGTTTGCTCTAGAGACTTGTCGTCTCATTCTTGCTGGACCTGGCTACAATATCTCACTTCATTTGGCCACTTGCCATACCTGCCACAGTGTTTCATGGCCTCAGTGACTGGGGTCCTGTTCCATCAACTATGGAAGTGAGGGTGGTCTCATCTGGTGTTCAGGACAGTATTTACAACTGATGCCTATGACAACTAGCTTTTATTGAACTGATAGCACGTGCAAGAGCACTGTTCTAACAACTTGAGGTGTACTAACTTTGCAATTCTCATATCAGCTCTGCGAGACAGATACAGATGTGGAAACTATAGTCAGAGACAATAAGCGCTTTGCCCACAGTCTATAAAGGTGCCAATATCAGAATGTTCATGGACCTTGCCGCTATCCCCAGTTATCAGGTCCCCTCATACTGTGGCCTTCTCAGTTGATACCAGGTCTCCTTGGAATCTCTTTTTCAAGGTTCTAGGAATACTTAGCTGTTTCTCCTCAGGTGAGGTTGAGCCCTGTGAGGTCATTTTTATACCTAAGTACAGGCCTGTATCTGGATTCCCAACCAATACTACCCAGCCTGGGTTGGAGGCAGGAATGGCAGGCTGGCAGTTTTCCCACGGTCCTCCAGAGGAAAAAAGGGAATATATCCCACTGTCTTCAATTTTCCAGAGCCTTTCTTCCAAAGAACTTCTAGGAGACCCACTTTCTCCCTAGTTCTCTTCCTCTAGCTTCTGGATGAGTTTTCACCTTTTGAGCTTTGTCCTTTTTTCTCCTTGACTGATATTGAAGCTTTTGGTTTTGATGCGTGAAAACCCAGCTGTGGGAAATTTGATAAAACCGTTGAAAAGCCAGGTTAATAGGAGGAAAAAAGTCTTGCCAGGAAAAAAGTTCAAACACATCTTCTTAACTTCAGGTATTACCAATTTGTTGCTTTTCTAAATTTATCTTTATGACAAAGAGTTGAAGAGGAAAAAACCACCTGAATTACAGATAAAGGACACTGGATGGTATTTAAAAATGTTACCCTGCTCCTTGTTTTATCTTCAACCCTGGAGTTCCATGCTACCCTGGCCATTCCTACCTGGAAGCATCCTTTCCCCTCTTGGTTGATGGTCCTGCCTTTCCCATCCTGCCAACACACATTCAAGAGCTGTTAATACCTGAGTTCTACCATTCATGTCAGCATTTGGAAGGCTCTTGAGTTTCAAAGGACCCTTGCTTGAACTCCATGCTGATGAAAATAAGCTTTTAAGCATCAAAGGCTGATATCTTAGCTACAGCTGAATTGTGTTTATGAGTGAGAGTTGGAAAAAGAGCTCAGAAAGGAAGCCCATAGAGGGCCAGTGAGAACATCAGCATTTTTCCCAGAAGACCTTCTTCTTTTTGAATGAATGTTCTTATTGCACAGAAGGAACGCTGTGATACCTATGCAGAAATATCCTTGGAGTTTAATTTATCTGTTGGAGTCAGAAGACTAATGATAACAAGTCTTAGAAGTTGTCTTTCATCTTGTCCACATATTTAGATTCCAGGTTATGTTTTCTTCATGCAGGGGAAATAATCAATATTTTCTTTTAATATCAAAGCAGACTCACATTATTAACTCTATTCAACTTGTGAAACTCACTGCTGTTTCTCTTTGGATAATAAATATACACAAGGTTCATTCCCACCCCCACCACCCAGGGCAATTGGAGTGCCAAGATTAGAAGACACAGTAAATATAGACTACCAGTTCTGGTTTATTTAGGTCCCTGTTCTGCCTCCTAAGTCTCCCTTAGAGAATCACAGGGTAAGTATGAGGGAGGGATGTCTACTTAGTCATTTGGGCTATTTATACGTTCTCTGGGAAAGGCTTGAATTAACAAGAAAATACTTTTGTCCCCTTTGTATTTGCCATGGCGTCCACATCATATTCTGTTTTACTAACCTCAGTATCATGGAAAATCTGACTTTGGCCACATCCAGGGCAGTTACATCACAGCCTGATAATGAGACTGCTTTACCAGCCCTTTGGTCTTGGTCTACAGTCACTACCCTCTTCTCCCAAGATCACTGACACAAGGTACCCCGGTACTGCAGGTGATTGGGGCCCTCTTCCTCAACTCGATTTTTAGCTGATGATCAGAAACCCAGAGAATCTAACTCTGTAATTATACATATGTATATTTTCCAGCTAGGGAACTTCCTAAGGTGAATAAAAGTGAACAAGCGAGCAAACAAACTACACAGATTGTGCTTACAGTGGAAAAAAATAACCAGAAGAATCACTTTTCACTCAGGTATTGTTTCACTCAGAATCCTGCCTTAGGTCCTCTTGCCTGCCACACACAAAGCCAATCTACCAATGCTGGGTTGTGGTGAAGGAAACTGCAGGATTTATTTCAGGTGCCAAACAAGTAGTATGGGCAGCTCATGCTCAAAAGAACTAAACTCCCTGATGGTTTTCAGGGAAGCGTTTTTAAAGGTAAAAATATAGGGGGTTGACTGCAGTGTATGTGACTTTCTTCTGACTGGTTAGTTGTGAGGTAACAGGGTGGTGTTCCAGGAATCTTGCGCTCAGCCTTCTGCTTCCAACAAGTCTGGGTCTACTGCTTGTGCTAAGCCCTAAGTAGACATCCTTCACCTGGATGGGGGCCTTAGTTCCTATAGAAGAAATCAAAGATATGTATCAGGTTCTACATCCTTTGAGGAGGATTCTGTTTTATTGCTGCTGCACTATTGTTTCTTGACTACTTTTCCTTTGTTTCTGCATTCCCTCACTTCCCCAAAAAGTAACAGTTTAAATCTGCCATTTGGACCTCAAGGAGGGTCTAGGAAGCTGAAGTCCTTTTCCTACAAACAAGAAACTGGGGACACAGAAAGGCTTTTGTATCCAGGAGGGACCCTCAGGGCCCTTCTCAGTTTCAGTATTATTACCATAATAATTTTAATAAAAACAATCTTGCCTAAAAGTTGAGTCAATAAGGAATCCTTACTCCTGTGAAATTCATTTTTTCCTGTTTTGAAGGGCTTAACTAAGGGGAGGAAATACTCTTTAAGAAATCTCATCCTGCCTTAGAGACAAAGTGCTAGAGGTTGGAAGGTCATCTAAGTTATAATTTAACAGTCTTCTCCCTTTCTTTCTTTGAATGTTGTCATATACTGAATTCTCATCTTTTAGGTACCTAAAAGAAAATTCTCCTCATACCATTGGTTCACTTAGAGGCATTTTAATATTTGAATCATGAAATTAAAAAAAAAAGCAAACACTTTAAAAGCTATTTCAGAGAAGAAATGATCCTGCCCATCTAGGTTCTGTCTCTGTCCATGCCTCTGACCTCCGCACTGGACGAGACATTGAGGTCAGTGGTTGTAGATGTCTGCCAGCAGGTGAGAGTTGGTTTATTGCAAAGAAGCAAAATAATAATAATAATGATGATGATGATGGTGAGGTTTTTGCTTCATTCTTTGGAGGGCCCAGGATATGAGCAGACAGTTCAAAGGAAAAAAAGTGTAAATGTTTATTAACTCACCTACACAGATATATAGCACCATTTATAATGAAAAAAATGCGTATTACTCAGATATACCATTTTTGGACAAAGATCAGAAAATCTGATAACATGCTGTGTTAGGGACCATGTTGGAAAACAGATACTGTCAAAATTAATGCTGAGATTTGGCAAAATCTAACAAAATTGGCAATGCACATAGCTGTTGATCTGTAAATCCCACTTCCAGTAAATTTATCCAGTAAATGTCTTCACACACATGCAAAGTGACAGATGTAGAAGTTTATTGAAGAGTTGTTTTTAATAGTGTTATTGGAAACAATCTTAAATGTTTATTAATAAGTCACTGGTTGCATAAATTACCGTAAATCCCTATATTGGAATACTAAGCAGTCTTAAGGAGACTGAGAAAATATGCACAGATATGTAAGATCTCTAAATATAAGTTAAAAGAAAAAAGTATGAAGGGGGGACACCATTTATATAAAATAGTTGAAAGGGAGGTCTTTTTATATGTACAGCATTTTCTTATAGCAGCAAAAAGTAACTCTGGAAAGACTTACAGGAAGCTCTTGGTGTGTATTGCCCCACATAGGGGATGTGGTGGACTGGGAGTGGGGAAGGAGTGACATTTTTCACTATACTTCTGTCTATACACAAATTACTTTTTATTTGAGTTTTGCACACCTAATACATTATCTACTTAAAACAGATACTTGTGTTTGTAAATAGCAAACACTTTTATTTTTAGGTTACTGTGAACTGTTCCTACTCACAACACTTCTGATACCAAATGCGTGTTTTTGTTTTTGTTTTTTTTCCCAGCACCAACAACTTCTCCAACTCTCTGGTCTTCAACTGAGTGTTCTACAACTCAGTTTAATTCTGACACTAACTACCAAGACTTAGCACAGACCTCTTCAGTTAAACATTCATTCCCAGGGCAGCCTGAAGACTGCCCCCCAACTTCAGACAACAGTTTTAAGTCCTGAATCACCCTACTCTGACCAGCCAGTTATAAATTGGGAGTTCTCATGACTCTCTCTTCAGGTTTGGTAATCTGCTAGAAAAGCTCACAAAACTTAGGAAAACATTTTACTGATGATTACTGGTTTATTTTAAAAAGTACAACTCGTGAATTAACTCAGTTACTGACCCCTGTCCTGTTCCTGCAGGTTAGGCAATAGTGCTGAAAGTTCAAACCTTCTAGTCATGTCTTGGTCTTTCTGGTAAACAGCTCCCATCCTGAAGCTATCTAGGGGCCCTCAGTCAGCAGTCATCTTATTAGCATACAGGGGACACTACATGGCCCCAGAGATGCTAAGGGTTTTAGGAACCACAGACAAAGGTCAGACATATATTTATTGCATCATAGTAAAACAATATCACCTTATAGAGGATGTGGCAGATTATATTTTCCAAAGGTAGCTACATCGATATATCATGTCTCACAAGCTCTTCTTACCATATGATGCTGATACTTCCCTTAAACATGGATTGTTCTGGAACTATGTGGAGGTGACTATTTGAATTTCAAGTTGAGTCATAAAACATGATATAGCTGCTCAAACTCTTATTCTCCCTAGGAATACTTGCCACTGGAATCCAGCTACATTGTTGTGAGGAAGTCAGATAGCCCCACAGAAAGATTTTGTGAAGGTGTTTCCACCCCAGCCCCAACTAAGGTCCAAGTAGCAGCCAGTATCAACTGCCAGACTTGGGAGAAAGTGAGACAGCCTTCAAACACTTACAGCCCCCAGCCTTCAAGCCATCTCAGTTGATGCTGGCTGGAGCAGAGACAAACTGTCCCCTCCTGGCTTGGTCCAAACTGCAGATTTATAAGCAACATAAATGGTACATTATTTTAGGACTCTGAGTTTGGGGGTGGTTTATTCTAACACATCAATGAATGAATAACTAGAACAGAAGCGAAATTGTTGGAAGTTTTTGAGAAGAACTCTGGGGGCACTTTCATGAAATAAAGGCAGGGATGCAGCCTGGTGTCGGGCACAGCTGGAATCAGATTGGTCACTTTCACAATTTCCTTTCTCTATATCAATTTCTCCCTATCCATTGGTCATTGCTGCTTCTCTTTTCCTAGACATCGTTTTCCTAGGTCATTTGGACTTCATTTGCATAGTATGCTTTCCATATTCCCAATTCCCAATGCACAGCTTGGACCCTTGAGAAGGACTATACCTCTTTTCTTAGTTACAGTTTTTATTATCCTATGAACAACTTTGTACCAATCAAATGTGCCTAAAGGGATGACCTTGTAATGTTTGACCACTAGGGGCTCCACCAGACAACTGAGGCTATTTTCTGAGAAGAGAAAATTGTAAATTGAGCAGTCCTCACTTTTGACTTTGGGGGAACTCTTAAGAAAATAATAAACTGTTTTCTGTGTGAGTTTAAATCTCAGAGTTTCAAGCAAAATGCAACTCTAATTTTATGATATAAATCAGTGGCAAATGGGATTAGCTGAATAGGAATTCTTCTAATAGTACCATCTTGGATATTTCTACAAAGTCATCAAGATCAGTTGATTAGGAAGCTAGCAAGATGTTAACAGTAAATAGAAAGGAGATTTTGAAGGACGAATTTGTCCAGCATGGCTTTACACTTAAACTTATTTTATGGGGCAGCAATACATTATAGTTGTTAGGAACCTAGATTCTGGAGACACACTGCTGTGCTAAATGTGGCTCCACCACTGGTATCTCTATGATACTCAGAAAGTAATCTCTCTGTGCCTCAATTTCCTTATCTGAACATTGGCTCAAATAACATTTCCTGTCATATAGGGTTATTGTGGATTTTAAGAAATTATATGCAAAGCACTAATAATAGTGTCTGGCACAAAAGGAGCCCTCAGTGAATAATGACTCTTGCTTTTATATTCCAGAAATTAGATCTGATATCCTGTGGAATTTATCCAAAATTAAGTCTTTGTCATTAGAACTTCCAATCAAGTTAAATTCACAAAATGTGTGTAAGTCCCAGCCAAAAGTTAGATGCTAATGGGAAGTTCCTTTCTATTGTCCTTAGTTCTCTGTCTCCTATCTATATTTGGGAGTGGTAGGATGTTATGGAGATGGTAGACTGGCACTCAGCATCGGTTCCAAACTCCTCCATGTGTGTTTGAAGTTGTGCAGGGACTGGCATACTGAAAGCTGCCTTTCCTAACCTTCCACCCAGCTGGTGTCCTGGCTACAGATTAAACTCTTTAATTGGAAGCATTTACACAGAGACTATAAAGTGAACTTGAGATGGGTGCCATCTTCCTATTGCTTTGAATCTTTCTGTTGGTAAACAAGGTTGTGAGGATTTTGAGTTTTTCTGAAGAAATCTGCTGTCCCTTTACTAGCTCCATGTGTGTTGAGAGGCAGCTGTGATGCAGAGGGCAATGGTTGCAGCTTCCTGAACCCTGGAACACGTAGGTCTTTGTGGGATTTCAGGTCAACCAACCAAAATATCATCTCCTGAAGTCCCGCATTTCTGAACATGTTGGAGGTAGCAGCTTTCTTGGCAGGCCTATTGTATGATGTTTGTTGAGAGTCATTCCTCCAGCCCCTGTAACACTTCCATAAGCACCCAATATCCTGCATTGCATCCTTTCAGCTCCATTTCTTGCAGCCAAACCCTAAATAATTCAGATAGGGAGCCACAGAAATTGCCTGGCCCATGGAAGTTCTCTGTCAAGTGACTAATTTTTCCAATATATTTAGTGAGAACTTGCTGAGCTTCTCTTTATAATGGAGAAGAAGAGGAGGGTGCAGCCTGAGGAAGTGGATTTCTGATAAAGATGATTGATTCCTCAAAAGATAGCAAGTTCATCATGTGCGCGAGGGGAAAGACATTTCTCTGCTGCAGCACTGTGATGGGGTGCAATGGGGTCATGCAGTGAGAGTACCTGGAGTAGTCTTGGGCATGATCACCTGGAAAGAATTCCACTTGATTTTACAAGTTACTGTTAGGTATTTCCACTTGAGCAAAGCTATTCAGATGTTTTAACCTCTTCTTTTCTGCCACCTTGAAAAACTGACTTTTTTGTACCTGTTATTTTTCAACACTAGCGATGACTTCCCCAAAATGTTCTCAGCCCCCTTCTTCCTTGCCACCTCCCTCCACAGATCATAGGAGGCCATACACTTACTGCCCTCTCTTTTCTTGCCCTAGTAGGGGTCATATGATTCAGTTCTGGTAGAACTCTGCCTGGACTAACTTCTAATAAAGCTTTTATTTTCCTCACTAATAAAAGAGATATGGCTGAAGTTCCCATCTTGGCTCAGCAGAAACAAATCTGTCTAACATCCATGAGGACGCAGGTTAGATCCCTGGCCTCGCTCAGTGGGTTAAGGATTTGGCTTTGCCGTGAGCTGTGGTGTGGGTCACAGATGTGGCTGGGATCTGGCATTGCTGTGGCTGTGGCTGTGGCATAGGTTGGTGGCTACAGCTCCGATGATTCGACCCCTAGCCTGGGAACCTCCATATGCCATGGGTGCCAACCTAAAAACACCAAAAAAAAAAAAAAAAGAGAGAGAGAGAGAGAGAGAGAGAGAGAGAGAGAGAGAGAGAGAGAGGGATTGTTAATGGGGCTCTCTCCTTCCTTTCCTCCTACCATAGAAATAAATATGGTGTCTGGATCCATAGCAGCCATTTTGTGAATGTGAAGTGACAAGCCAATTCACCAAAGATGATAGAAGGAAAAAAACAGAATAAATCAGGGTCTTTGATGACACTGATGAGTCTCTGCGTTTGTCCTGAACGTCTTAACCCTGGGATTTTCCTTAGGTGAGAATAATATTTAAACAAAGATTTGTTACATGGTCTATTCCTTGTAGTCTGATTTCTATGTTACATGTTATTTACACCTCCTGGGAGTTTTGTGGGGATCCAACAAGATAACTGGTGTGAGAATACCTTGAAAAACTATAGAAAGAGAATTAATTTTAAAGTCTTATTTTTAAAGGGAATCAGATGTTTTCTGAGTAGCTCAAAATAGAGGAAGTTTCAGTGAAATGATAAACGATTGAAAAATATATGCCACATGTTCCTTTCAACAACTCAGATGAAGGCTTGCTTCTCTCTTAAATTATTAATAACCCCATTTAGTACTTTCAAAGTGCTTTGCTACCATTTGATATTTAATCCTCAGAATTTCCCTACCAGATTGTAAAATCTCATTTTACAAGGGTACAAGTGAAAACATGGTTTTTCAAAGACTTTCTCAGAGACACATTTGCCTGTGGCAGACTCAGAATTAAAAATCACAGTATCTAACAGTCCGACATGTAGCTTTTTCATGTAAGTTTGATGTGCAGGGCATGACACAGCCCAAAGAAACACTAAGCATTTAAGCTTTTACTTTCTGTGTATATTCAGAATAAAGTCCAGTTAACCATATACTTCATACTCTTTCTACTTCTGAATAAAATGCCTTCATGCACAACATTAGAATAGGGCAAGGAAATAATATCTTCTCCCAGTAATGAATGTAAGTCTACTTACACACTGGTATATATTGTGTAATAGTTTTGTGTGCCCCTCAAATTCTTATATTGAACCTAATCCCCAATGTGGTAATATTTGTAGGTAGACTGTTTGGGAGGTGATTAGGTCATGAAGGTGAAGCCCTCATGAGTGGGATTAATGCCCTAAAAAAAGAGACCCCAGAGAGCCCTTCCATCACGTGAACACAGTAAGATGGCAGTTTTTGAACCAGAAGGAGGTCTCCTGAGATACTGAATCTGCTGGTGTCTTGATCTTGGGTTTTCCAGCCTCCAGACCTATGAGAAATAAAATTCTGTTGTTTGTAAATCACCCAGTCTATGATAATTTGTACATAACTTTTAGGCTGCCCAAAACACACACTGAAAGTGTCATCCAATTCTGACATAAAAGAAATAAAGTGAGATTACTTTGTTATTTTCCTGCTATACATCATTATAAGCAGTACAAAGGTGATTCTTTTGATACTATATGTAGGAAAAAATAGGGGCAAAATGAAGAGAAACAGCTAACTGCCTAAGCAGGAAGTGGATTCATGCTTTAAAAAGGAAGTAAATAATAATCAGTGATCAAACTTCATTCAGAGTTGTGCTGCTCCAAATATCTCCCAGTCTTCAACCCAAGAAAATGTTCTGGTGATTTTAATCATGTTTTGTTCAATGAAAAGAAACTTGGCCTTTAATTAATGGTGTTATTTTCAAGAACAAATTTATGCCTTTCAAAGTCTTTTATCCAAATTCTGACTTAGTAAGATTTACGTGGTATGAGACCAAAGAGAGGAAAAGGAAAAAAGAAAACAAACAGAAATAAAAAGGCCTTTGATTTCCCGTCATGGTTCAGCGGAAACGAATCAGACTAGGAACCATGAGGCTGCAGGTTCGATCCCTGGCCTTGCTCAGTGGGTTAAGGATCTGGTGTTGCCGTGAGCTGTGGTGTAGGTTGCAGATGCGGCTCAGAACCCGCGTTGCTGTGGCTGTGGCGTAGGCCGGCATCTGTAGCTCCGATTAGACCCCTAGCCTGGGAACCTCCACATGCTGGGGAGGTGGCTCTAAAACTACAAAAAACAAAACAAAACAAAAGAAATAAAAAGGCCTTAAATAAGTCTACATTGTTGCTAACTTTATTTTCAAGTCCAGAGATGGTATAAGTATTTCCTATCCCAACTCTACTACTTCCTAGCTGTGGGACTTTGGGCAAGTATCTCCTTCAGTGTTTAATTTCCTCAAGTGGTAAATGGGCATAATGATAGTACCTACTTCACTGGGTGGTTAAGCAGATTGTATGAAATGATATTTAACAGTAATATTAGCTATTATCATAGTTTATAAAAACCATGAGATGATGGGCACATCCAAATAAGGACCATCTATGACAAATACTACGACGTTGCAGGACCTATGTCAACACGTTTTATAAAGTATTAAGGGGCACATTGTTGAGAGGTGACAAAGAGCATACTTTTGTCCAGTTCTGTGATTCTTAAGGGCAACAATGATCACTGGATTGAAGAGGACACAGTTGAGCTTGAGAAATGAAGAAGGTGGTGTTCAGCAAGAAACAAGGTTATTTTTGAGCAGAAATCCACTATAAATGGGAGAAAATTATCAAAAATTATTAAGGGATTATTACCTGTCATAACAAGGGATGGGTTCCCAGAAATGCGCTTCCCAGAAAGCCTGAATAGTAGAACTCTGGTACACCCTCTGGATTCTTGTCAAGGCTTAAAAATTTATGGGAATAGCACACACCATGGGAGAATGAGAATCTTGTAAGGTATTTAAATCTCTGTCACCTGGTATTTTAAAGGTTGTTGTATATGTACATTTTGTTAATTGCCTCTTCACTTTTGTTTTCTTTTTAGGGCCACACATGCAGCATATGGAAGCTCTCAGGCTATGGGTCAAACTGGAGCTGCAGCTGCCAACCTATGCCATAGCCACAGCAATGCAGGCTCTGAGCCGCATCTGCGATCCATGCTATAGCTTGTGGCAACGCTGGATCCTTAACTCACTGAGCAAGGCCAGGGATTGAACCCACATTCTCATGGATACTAGTCAGGTTTGTAACCTGCTGATTCACGAGAGAATCTCCTGTTAACTTCCTCTTCTGCAATGGTTTTATAATAATTAGAACAGGGAAGTGGGCTTAAAATCTTGCCTGTTTAATATAACAGATATTTTCAGGATTCAGTAGAGTTAGAATGAAGGAGATATAGGAAGATGAAACCAGAGAAGGCAAGTGCTTGAAACTGGAAGAATTAAACTGGGCAATCTTCAAGAAAATAATGTGCATAGAACATAAAGGTCACGCCGATCTTGGCTTCTAAATATTGGTACTTCCACGAGCACCCAGCACAAGATGAGGACCTTCATCGTATGTCCTGAATGTCCCAAGAGCACCTCCCCTGTTCCCTGTCTGCATCCCAGGTGGCTCAGCTTCTCCTGAGTAAGCTGAGCTGAGAGGGGAAATAAGGAAAGAAAGATGAAGAAAAGAAGTCAACAAAGAGGAAGAGGGATCCAATGAAGTATACAGAAGTGTGAGGGAAAATTAAGAAGGGAAAGAAAAAGCAAGAGACGGAAGAAAATAAGATGGACTCACAAAGATGTCACCAGGAAGCTTGAACTGGTGTGTTGAGCTAGAACTGGATACAGGAAGGAAGAGAGGAGACATTCTGTCTGGAGGAGCTTCCTGAGAGTAGAGGAGGTAGGAGAAAAGAAGATTAGAGGAATAAAACAACAACAACAACACTATTTGTTATTCTAGATGTCTGGATTAATAATCACATTTATGTCTATTGTGTCGAAGCTCTTAGTGGCATTGTGGGCAGAACCACATCCAATATTATTTCAAAATAATGATGCCATTTGGTGAGGCAGAGTGTGCAAAGGAGAGAAATCAGATGAATGATGAAGGAAGAGATGAGGCCAGTCCTTTGAGACACTGCAGGGAGACGCTGATGTGAACTCTTGGGAATGAAAGTGATGCAATGCCTATGAGAATGAGCAGGATGTTTACTATATTTTTTGCACAGTTAAAAAGAGAAAAAATATAGCACTGGCTACACACAACTGTTTCTTAAAGAGGAACATTTTGGCATCTGTTGTATCCATGACTAGGTTAATTATCACTTTGAGAATTTGGCTTGTGTGGTTTTATTTACATATGATGTTCCATACCAGTTGTTTTATTGTTTTTAAACCAGACTTTAGCACTTTTTCATTTGTGTATTTGCTCCTTTTGCTTTACAATAAGAGCCATTCATTGCTCTATCAATTCACGCATCTATCAAGTTATCTCTTGAATCAGTCATTCTCAAATTTTCATGAGCATTAGAACCACCTGGAGGGCTTGTTAAACACAGATTTCTGGACTCTACCCCATCAGAACTTCTTATGCAGTGATCTGGAGTGAAAGAATCTGCATTTCTAACAAGTTTCTAGGACATGCTGACACTGCTGGTCCAGACCTCGCTTTGAGGACCACAGTGTTTGACAAACAATAGAATGTTCCTACTGAGTGCAAATGCTATTACTGTAGAGATATTAAAATACAAGTTTGCATTTCCAAGGATGAAATTTTTAGAATTTAGAAAAACTGTTAGAAGCATTACAATATAAAATTATAAATTATATTATTATATTGAGGGAAATCAAAGGGTTCTATGATTTTCTTCAGGAAAACTAAATTTGTAACTTTGTCTGATTAGGTGACTCACGTGATTGTGGCCTTCCCTTTCCTCAATTTTAAAACCTCAGCCTTAAGAATTGTGAAGGAGGTGCATCCAAAACTAATGCAATATTGTAAACCAACTATACTTCAATTAAGGAAAAAAAGATCGGTTCCCATTGTGGCTTAGTGGTGACAAGCCAGACTAATGTCCATGAGGACACAGGTTCAATCCCTGGCCTTGCTCAATGGGTTAAGGAACTGACGTTGCCATGAGCTGTGGTGCAGGCTGCAGACGCGGCTCAGATCTGGCACTACTGTGGCTGTGGATGTGGCCGGGAGCTGTAGCTCCAATTCAACCCTTAGCTAGAGAACTTCCATATGCCGTGGGTACAACCCTAAAAAGCAGAAAGAAAAAAAAAAAAAGCTGTAGTAATCAAGATGGGTTGGTACTGACAAAATAACAGCAAAATAGATTAATGTAACAGAACAGAGTCCTAAAACAGATACTCATAGTCAATGGATCTTTGAGAAAGGAGCAAAAGCAATACAGTGGAGCAAAAACAGTTTCCTCAGCAACTGGTTCTGGAACAACTGGACATCCAGATGCAAAAAAAAAGCAAAAATAGACATAGACCTACAGCCTTCAAAATATTAATTAAATAGATGAGACCTAAATGTGAAACACAAAACTATGAAACTCATGGAAGATAAAATAAGAGAAAACCTGGATGACCTTGGCTATAGTAATGCCTTTTTAGATACAACACCAAAGTCATAATCCGTGAAAGAAATAATAAGCTGAATTTCATTAATATTAAAAATTTCTGGCCTGCAAAAAACGATGTTGAGATAATGAGAAGATAAGCCATCCACAGGAGGAAAATAGTTGCAAGAGACAATATCTGATAAAGGACTATTATCCAAAATATTCAAAGAACCCTTGAAACTCAACAACAAAAGAATAAACAACCCAAATACAATGGGTGAAATGTTTAACAGCTCATCAAATAAGATATACAGTGACAAATATGCATATGAAAATATACTACGTGTCATCAGGGAAGTGCAAATTAAGACAATGAGATACTACTACACACTGATTAGAATGACCGAAATCTGGAAAACTGACAACACCAAATACTGGGGAGCATGTGGGGTAATAAGAACTCTCATTCATTGTTGGTAGAAATATAAAATGGTACAGCTACTTTGGAAGACAGTTTGGCAAGTTTTTACAAAACGAAGCATACTTTACCATAGGATCCAGCAATCCTGCTCCTTGGTATTTATCCAAAGTAGTTGAAAACTTATGTCCACGTAAAAACTTCAACATGGATGCTTATTATTCATAACTTTTGTTCGTAACTGTCAAAACTTGGAGGCATCAAGATATCCTTCAGTAGGTGAATGAATAAATAAACTGAGGTAAATCTAAACAACCAAATATTATTCACTGCCAAAAGGAAATAAGCTATTGAGTCATGAAAAAAAATGGAGGAATCTTAAATATATATTACTAAAGCAAAAGAAGCCAATCTGAAAAGACTACAATACTGTATGATCCAAATATATAACAGTCTAAAAAAGGCAAAACTATGGAGACAATAAAAAGATCAGTGGTTGCTGGTAAGGGGCAGTGGGTAGAGAGAGGGGAAATGTTAATAGGCAGAGCACAGGATTTTTAGGGCAGTGAAAACATTTCGTATGATATTATAATGATGGGTGTACTCCATTACACATTTGTTCAAACCCAAAAAATGGACAACACCACAAATTAATCTTAAGGTAGACTATGGATTTTGGGTGATTACGATGTGTCAAAATAATAGTCATACTTAGTAAAAAATGTACCACTCTGATGAGTGATGTTGATAATTGGGTGGCTATTCACATGTGTGGGCAAGTGGTATATGAGAGATTTCTGTACCTTCCTTTTAATTTTTTTGTACACCTAAAACTACTCTAAAATTGTCTTTTAAAATAATAATAATTCCTTCATATTGTGTGTATTTATTATAATTCATATATTCATGGATATTTCATCGAAATTCTGCAGTGGGTGGTTGCAGAAAAATTTGACATTTATGATAGAAGGACTGCAAAGTTTAGCAGTGAATACATTAAACATTGCTAACTTTGAAGGTGACACAATAATTTTAGGTGGCAAAGCTCATATGGTTATTGTTTAGGGGAAACTCTCAGGGTTAGGACTCTGAACAAAGATTTAGGGAAGGTAAGTACAGTGAAGGAGAGCCCGGTAGTTTCAAGAGATCAGTTTCAGGTACTTATGGGTACTTGTGGGTAGAATTATCCAACTTGAGATGGTGAAGGTGGGTAGATATGTTTGAACAGTTAATGCATCTGGCTGATGTAGAAATCTGATTTTATATGAGGGGTCACAAAACAACTGTCTGGTTAAAAAAAAAAAGGTGAACTCTGACCCAGTTCTAAGTGCTAATCAGAAGGAAAAAAATTCAAAGCTCTGCTGAGCGTGCAAAATTCATGGAAGAAGAAAAGGAAATGGTCATTAGGAGATATCAAACTCCTATAGGAAAAGAGCTAGTTGAAGGAATTGTTCTACTGCTGATGATGTGGGATGAAAGATGTTCAAGGTCTAAAAAGTCCAAAAGCCATGAAAAGACAGAGTTTGAGGGAAAAGCACATGAGGAGGAACACAACAATCCTCATTTAGAGCTGACCGCAGATGATTCAGTTAGAGCTTTACTGAGGCTAATTCCTTAAATGAGACCACCAGTGTGATAAGATGGAACTGTATCTATAAGATATGGTTTGTTAGATTAAGATGAAAGGAATTTCAGTTCCAAATCTGCTCTAGTGCAGGCTAAAACCCTCTTGGGTTTCTCTTGCAGGTGGAGATTAAGAGAAGGGAAAGAGGAGTTCCTGTCATGGCTCAGTGGTTAACGAATCTGACTAGGAACCATGAGGTTGCGGGTTTGATCCCTGGCCTCGCTCAGTGGGTTAAAGATCTGGTGTT
>PVHT021183693.1:1995516-2021233 GCA_004024745.2 Catagonus wagneri | reverse complement strand
AGAGAGAGAGAGAGAGAGAGAGAGAGAGAGAGAGAGAGAGAGAGAAAGGAAAGAGTTTGAGATTGTATAGAACATGGGCCATGAATGTGCTTAGAAGGTAATGGAGGCTTTATCACTAGGCAGAGTTCAAGCTCTGGGAGGAACTGCGTCCTCCAAAAGCCAAACTCAAGAAGGAAATAAAAATATACTTTAAAAGTTTTATTGTGAAAAATTTCAATTGCACACAAAAATAAAAAGAATAATTCCTATCATGCAGCCCCAACGGCCATAAAATTGTTGCCATTCTTATTTTATCAGTTCCCTCACATGCTGTTATAGTGGAGTATGTTAAAGGCCCAAATATTTATCATTTCATTAATAAATAATTCGGAGGTTTTCAACATATAGGGAAGACACAGAGGGCACCAGTGAAGCCTTGGGTTAACCAGCAGGACTGCATTAGACATGTAAATCTTGCATATTTCAAAGTTTTAGAGGATGGCATTTATACGTTTATAATTTATTTTTCAAATTACTAGATTAACAATACTGTGTTATTTTCAGGTGTTCAGCAGAGTGATACAGTATATAGGTATACACATACACATCTATAAATATATATATACAGATAACACATTTTCTCCGATTCTTTTTTGTTACAGTTTATCACAAGATATTGAATCCAATTCCCTATGATATACAGTAAATTATTACTGTTTATCTATTTTATATATAGTAGTGTGTATCTGTTAATCCCATACTCCTAATTAGCCCCTGCCATTTCTTTTTTGGCAACCATAAATTTGTGCTCTAGTCTGTGAGTCTATTTCTGTTTTGTAAATAAGTTCACTTGTGTTAGTTTTTAGATTCTACATGTATGTGATATCTTAAAAATATGTGTCTTTCTCTGTCTTACTTCACTCAGATGCTAATCTCTAGGTCCAGCCATGTTGCTGCAAATGGCAATATTTCATTCTTTTTGGCTGTGTAATATTCCACTATATATACATATTCCATTATATATATTACATGCGTTATATTGCTACACACACGCACACACACCCACCCCACATCTTCTTTATCCATTCATCTGTTGATGGACATTTAAATTGCTTCCATGTCTTGGCTAAGGTAAATGGTGCATGTATCTTTTGGGGAGTATATATCTTTTGCATGAATCTTTCTGTGTTAGACTTTTTCATATTTTCCAGATACATGCTCAGGAGTGGAATTGCTGGATCCACTGGTTCTATTTTTTGTTTTTTGAGGAACCTCTGTACTATCCTCCATAGTGGCTGAACCAATTTATATTCCCACCAACAGTATAGGAGCCTTCCCTTTTCTTCACACCCTCTCCAGTATTTGTTATTTGTAGAATTATTATTGATGGTCATTCTGACTGGTGTGAGGTGATACCTAACTGTAATTTTGATTTGCATTTCTCTAACAATTAGCAGTGTTGAGAGTATCTCCAGGTTCCTGTTGGCTTTCTGTATGTCTTCTTTGGAGAAATGCCTATTTAGGTCTTCTGCCCATTTTTTGATTGGATTGTTTCTTTTTATTGAGATTGAGTTGTATGAGCTACTTGTATATTTTAGAAATTAACCCCTTGTCAGTCACTTTGTTTGCAAATATTTTCTGCTAGTCTGTAGGTTGTCTTTGTTTTGTTTTTGGTTTCCTTTGCTGTGCAGAATCTTTTAAGTTTGATTAGGTGTCATTTGTTTATTTTTGCTTTTATTTCTCTTGCCTTTGGAGACTGAACTAAGAAAACATTGGTATGATTTATGTCAGAGAATGTTTTGTCTATGTTGTCTTCTAGGAGTTTTATGGTGTCATGTCTTATGTTGAAGTCTTTAAGCCATTTTGAGTTTATTTATTTATTTATTTATTTGTTTGTTTATTTATTATGGTATGAGGGAGTATTCTAACTTCATTGATTTACATGTGCTTGTCCAACTTTCCCATTACCATTTGCTGAGGAGACTGTTATTTTTTTTTCCATTATAAATTCTTGCCTCTTTGTCAAAGAGTAATAGACTATAGGTGTATGGATTTATTTCTGGGCTCTTTGTTCTGTTCCATTGACCTTTATATTTGTTTTGTACCATACTGTTTTGATTACTATAGCTTTGTAATATTTTTGAAGTCTGGGAGTGTTATGCCTTCAGCTTTGTTCTTTTTCCACAGGATTGCTTTGGCAATTCTGGGTCTTTTGTAGTTCCACATAAATTTCACTATTATTTATTCCAGTTCTGTGAGAAATGTCATGGGTAATTTGATAGGGATTGCATTAAATCCTTAGAGTGCTTTTGGTAGTATGGCCATCTTAACAATATTAATTCTTCCAATCCAAGGGCATGGGATATCTTTCCATTTATTTGAGTCATCTTC
Source organism: Catagonus wagneri (assembly GCA_004024745.2). Lineage (NCBI taxonomy): Eukaryota > Metazoa > Chordata > Mammalia > Artiodactyla > Tayassuidae > Catagonus > Catagonus wagneri. The sequence goes on along the minus strand of PVHT021183693.1, from coordinate 2,018,863 downwards.
AATTTCCTTTATCAATGTTTTATAGTTTTCAGGGTATAGGGCTTTTACCTCCTTGGCTAGGTTTATTGCTAGTTTTTTTCTTTTTGACATAACTTTAAATTTTTTTTTACTTTCTCTTTCTGATATTTCATTGTTAGTGTAAAGAAATGAAACAGCTTTCTATATGTTAGTCGCGTATCCTGTCACATTGCTGAATTAATGTATTAGTTTTAATAGTTTTTGTGTAGATTATCTAGGGTTTTCTATATAGAGTATCATGTCATCTGCATATATGATCATTTTACCTCTTCCCTTCCAATTGGGACACTCTTTATTAATCTTACCTGTTTGCTGTGGCTAGGACTTCCAATGCTATGCTGAATAGCAGTGGTGAGAGTGGGCATCCTGGTTTTGTTCCAGAGTTTATCAGAAAGGTTTTCAGCTTTTCACCTTTGGGCTTTATATTGGCTGTGGATTTGTTATAAATGGCTTTCATTATGTTGCGATATGTTCCCTCTATATACACTTTGGTGAGAGCTTTTATCATGGACGGATGTTGACTTTTATCAATTACATTTTCTGCAATAAGGTAGCATTTTAAATGCCACTCTCTAATGGTCAGAATGAGTTCCAAATGAATTCTCTCATTGTTGCAAGAAACGTGGTATGACCATGAATGGGAATTTTCTCCCTTATGGGCTTAAATTCTCTGGAAATGGTCTCTGGACCACATGTTCAGATTGATGTCTCTGTTGGTTAGCCTGAAACCAAAATATCTTATCTGTAACTGTGTTTTCTTCATGTGCCTGTCTTTCCCAAGGATAAAATTCTCAGTAATGTTCCATGGATGATAACAAAAACACAGACCTAGATGGTACTGTTTACAAAACTTGGGACAGATAATTTTCCTTGGGATAGTGCTATAGTGGCACAGGAATTACTTGCTTGTGTTTTCTAAGCTTGTTAGAGTAAGTCTGGTGCTATGATTCTCAAATGTCCTGTTCTTTGGTACAGCAAAATGCATGAGTAATTTATAATTGGATTGATTCAACTCATAGCTGCTGAAGAAGCTATAGTTATTCCAGTGCTTAAAAGATGGCTCAAAACGTTGTAGCTACTAAAAGAAATCTAGCCCTATCAGAGTGAGATAAATCCAACAAAACCAGAAAGTAGAGAAAGAAAAAAAAATTGAATTTAGTTTACAAGAGGAAGGGGAATTTGACTTAGAATGTTAATACTTTTTATCATAATTTAGTAATCAATAATTAATATTCAAATTATAGGAGTTTGAATGTTGTTTGTATGGTGTGTGTTTTTGAGTATTTTTACACAGGCATGTGGAGCTTGTATACTTTTTTTGAGCTGTGAGCTGAACAATGTTGATCAACACAACTTACCCCCCCCCAAAAAAAAATGAGTAGGAGTGAGTTTTCACCCTTTGGTGTGGGGTGGAGTTAAGGCAAATTTAATGAGTTCTTATCCTTTGTCACAGGTTTTTGGGGAAACAGACTATTCAAAACATTGGCTCAGAAGGATGCAAAAGAAGCATACTCTTAAACACAGGACCAGGATTGCTTGGACACAGTGCTTATTTCCATTCGGGAGTGGTTCAGCCTGTCTGACCACAGACTTGGTAGTGAAGTCCAACAGGTTTAAAGAACAAATGCCTGGACAAAGTTAACAGGGAACACTTCTTCTCCTATTCCCACATTTCCACACTGGTCCATGCAGGAAGAAACTTCTACCCATGCTTCTGACCTTTTGCAAGTGCCATGAAGGAGCTTCTGCCTCACTTTTGATCCCTTGGAACAAGAATATTCAGTGGGTGGTCTAGGCATCACATTGGTTGTGTCATACCTAGGCTCAGAAGCAGAGAATCTTGACTTTTTCTTACTTTGATTACTACAATCAAAGTGAGCCCAGAAAGTTAAGGGGTGAGTGAAACCCTAACATTATTTTCTTTTTTCTGTGGTGTCTGTGCAGGAGACCTGCCCCCTTCTTAAAACAGGCTGAGAACATGGATGCGGCTTCTGCTCTGCAGAAAAGGTCTTAGGACAGCAGATGTGTCTCTAAAGTGTGTTCTTCTCAGCCTCCTTGTAGATTTGAGATGAGGTGGGAGGCCTCTGATCTAAGCACCTTCTCAAACATAGTTCACCAAAAACATTATATTTTGGATTTGATTATGTTGATGTTCAGCGATTTGTTTGCATGTATTCTTCTTTGGTTAGGATGGTGGCAGGGAGGAACTGTGAGGTTATGCTGCTGAATCTCCAACAGAACAATTCCATTTTTCACATGGAGATAAATGGAGGTATTAGAGTAGATTTTGGTGGAATCCCATACTGTTTCAGTCTCAAATTCCTGAAAGCCAACTGATTCTTCTTTTCCAAAATCCAGCATTTCTTAAGATTATAATACCATAACAGACAAGGTTTAAAGTAAGTTCAAAGTAGAGTTAGAAAGACATTGATTTTTTTAAAAAAATACTTTAATATTTAAAACTGTTTATAGTTTATAGTCCCTCAATTTTGAAGCCCAAATATACTGAAGAAAAATTCTTTTAGCAAGGATACTAAGAATGAGCAAATATTCAAAATTATAAAAAAATTTTAGGTAATTTTTTTGAGGAAGAGCTGCTGTAATACAGTGTTCTCTGCTAGAGCTTTAATTGAGATTTATAGTCCCTGATAGCATTTTTGGGAACAATTCTCTCCCCCACCTGGTGTCTTAGTCTATCTGGACTGCTGTAAAGTAGGTAACTTAAACAATATTTATTTCTCATAGTTCTGGAGGTTGGGAAGTGCACAGTCAAGGTCAGCCAGCAAATTTGGTGTCTGGTAAGGGCCTGCTTCCTGGTTCATAGATGGCTGGCTGTCTTCTATGTCTTCATAAAGGGTGGGAGGGGCAAGGGAGCACTCTAGTGTCTCTTCTAAAAAGACATTTGTGAGGGCTGTGCCTTCATGACCTAATCATCTCCCCAAAGCCCCGCCTTCAAATATCATCAGAGTAGGGATGGATTTCAACATATGAATTTGGGGTGGGGAGATGTAAACATTCAGCAATGGCTTATAAATGAAAATAGATTGTTTAGACATTTGGATTTTAGTAATTGGATAATATAGTTTTTAATTTGTTTCCATTCTTAACCTATGTAACAGAGAAACATTCTTGGATCTGCATATAATGTAACAACAAAATTGCCATTTTAAACTCTATCTTTCTTTGTGAATATCTTTGTAAAAATGTAATGCAGGACATTTTTACAGAAATAAAATCACACTGTCCTATGACATTTCTTAAAGCCTGCTAGGCTGGATTAAAATTAACACCCATTATTGATTTAAAACGTATTTAGAGGAAGAACTTGGCAGGGTGTATACTGTATTTTGGTATGTGCATATGCCAGTTATATAGTCTTCAGTGAGTCCAAGGGTAGTTTTAAATCTCTAATTTAAAATTTAAACTTTAGGAATTCCCTCTGTGGCACAACAGGCTAAGTATCATTGTTGCCGTGGCTGTGGTATAGGTTGCAGCTGCAGCTTGGATTTGATCCCTGGCCCCAGGATCTTCCATATACTGTGGGCAAGACCAAAAAATAAAATAAAATAAATAAAATTTAAACTTTAGATATGACATATCCATGAGAAAATGACATTTCAAAGCAAACTGACTTCCTTTTCCACAGGTAATATGGGACTTTAATTCTGCTGACCATAGCACATGATTTGCTTTCTTAGCTGAGAGACCCATATTGTTTGTCATGAAATTTATTATATAATTTAATTACATTTATCATAAACAAAATTTATCTTAGGTGCTGCTTAAGGATTGTTTTGAGCATACCTATAAATTAAATTACTAAAGTTTCAAAGTGCACAGACCCTATAAAGATGTGGATGAAATGAGAAATGGATTAAGCTATAATGAGGCTTAAAATTTTGTTTCTGAAAAATGGTATTTCCTAGTCTTTGTGCAAACTAACCTGGGATTCCTGATGCTACCTCCTAAGTAAACCATCTACACTGTGTCCTTGTCTCAGGCTCTGCTTTTGAGGGAACCCATATTGAAATATCCTCCAAAAAAGGCTGCTTCAAGGGCTGTTTTTTTGATAGACTTAGGAAGTACTAAGAGACTTTTCTGTCATAATCTGCTTGACATTTATGTGCTTCATTTCAGAAAAATATTTCCAAGTATATGCAGCTTCGTTTTGTTGGGATCTTTCTTCTCTCCTCCTCTATACCTTTCTTTCACTGGAAAAAAATGTGGAGATTAGGATGAGGGCATGGTGCCTTTCTTTGCTAGTTCATATAAATTTTTATAATTCAATACAGAAGTGATAGGGCAAATTACCTTTTAGATAATGGGTCAAATTTGTTAGTTTGTAAGACATAGAAGTTACATCCTATGAGGAATGTGAATTTATCATGTGAACATTTAAGAGATCAAAGAAATGAATTTTCTCAGGAATTTGACTGTAGGAGGTTAGCTTTAAAATAAGCTGCAGCTTAGAGTTTCAGTTCTCCATCTTGTCTTCCCTCTCCTTGATTCCAGAGCTTATAATTTCTTTCTGCCTCTGAAGCCTCCATCATGGGTTGTGGGGGAGGTTAACCACTGTGGCTGGCTTATACTTGCCTTGCCTAGTGAAGAGCTGACAGAGACTGATCAAAATAAAAAGACAATGAGTGAATTTTTTCTCACAGCTGACCCCTTAATATGTTCAAGACAGAAAAGGGACCAAAGGGTTGAAACATTATTTCTTTTAAAAAATGATATATAATTGACATGTAACCTTTATTATTTCTTAAAAAGTTATTTTGGGAGTTCCTTTCATGGCTCAGTGGTTAATGAATCCAACTAAGAACCATGAGGTTGCGGGTTCGATCCCTGGCCTTGCTCAGTGGGTTAAGGATCCGGCGTTGCCGTGAGCTGTGGTGAAGGTTGCAGACACGGCTCGGATCCTGCGTTGCTGCGGTTGTGGCAAAGGCCAGCAGCTACAGCTCCTGTTAGATCCCTAGCCTGGAAATCTCCATATGCCGCAGGTCCGGCTCTACATAAAGGCAAAAAGACAAAAAAAAAAGTTATTTTGGAGTTCCCTTGTGGCCTAATGGTTAAGCATTCTGTGTTGTTACTGCTGTGACTTGGGTTTAGTCCCTGGCCTGGGAACTTTTGCATGCTGCAAGCATGGCAAAAAAAAAAAAAAAAGTACTTTCTGCAAAAGAAAAGGGATGATATCCTATAGGTAAAAGTCTATAGACAAAGGGAGAGGAGAGGAAGAATTAGGAATCAAGAGATATTTATTGGGGCCCTTCCTCACTCTGAGGCTTTAGCTGTGAGGTCATCGCTCTTTGATGGCATAGGGATGACTTGGTTGTATTCCAGGGAAAATGCCAGATTTGCCTCCCTTCAGCTTTGTACAGTTTGGGGACTCTTTAATGAAGAAATGCTTAAATAAGAAGTGGGATCCAGCATGTGTTTCCTGGGGCAAAATCAGCAAGTGACATCTAGTGCAAGTCCAAGGCAGTTCCCCACTTCTCTGGTCATCATTGGTTCGGGGACCTTATTATGTGCTTGTGCACATCGGGGATGAACAATCCAGATATAAGACCTCACCTGGGAAGACCCTGAGGTCTGTTCTCTGGTTTTCCCTCCTCAGAAAACAGCTGGAACCTAATGGGATGAAGAGATCTCATACATGTACACATTGTTTAATGAAATTACACATCCTCTAATTTTCACTGGTTCTCAATGGCTTTTATTTCACCTTGCCACCATAATGAGGAGCAGTAGAAAGAATATGGACTTGAGAGTTATATCCTGGGTTCATGGTCCTTGGTCCCATAGACTCAGACTGCAGAGCCTAAAGAGGAAAACTGAGTATGGGGCAGTGAATTAATTTGGGGCTTAATATTGTTGAAGTGTTTATCATGGAATTTAACTTTCTGTGAAATTTTTGAACTTGCAATTCTCTGTGGGAATCTACTAATGGGAGGGGTTCATATTGCTCAAATTAGGGGCATTTTCATGCTAACGTGTGACTTTTGGGGGATAGGGTAAGTTAGATGTGTTAAAAGATAAACTGAGGCACATTAAAATGTATGAGTTTAGGGAGTTCCCTTCGTGGCTCAGTGGTTAACGAATCCGACTAAGAACCATGAAGTTGCGGGTTCGATCCCTGACCTTGATCAGTGGGTTAAGGATCCGGCGTTGCCGTGAGCTGTAGTGAAGGTTGCAGATGTGGCTCGGATCCCGCGTTGCTGTGGCTGTGGCGAAGGCCGGCAGCTACAGCTCCTGTTAGACCCCTAGCCTGGGAACCTCCATATGCCGCGGGTGCGGCTCTACATAAAGGCAAAAAGACAAAAAAAAAAAAAAAGTATGAGTTTATTTGAGCATACATCCATTCAAACTGGGGCAATGAAACTGAAAGTGATTAGGGGTACTCCTCTAACAATAATTTTTATAGAAAAGATGGGGAAAGAAGGCTAGGGCATTATTTGATTTTGCTGTAGCTTAAGTGGTTGCCTTATTTGGGAAAGCCTAATTAGCCATTTGTGATTGTTTTTTGTTTTTGTTTTACTTTTTACAGCTGTACCTGTGGCATATGGAAGCTCCCAGGCTAGGGATCGAATCTGAACTGCAGCTGCTGGCCTATGCCATAGCCACAGCAGTGCTGGATCCAGGCCACATTTGTAACCTATGCAGTAACTTTCAGCAATGCCAGATACTTTACCCTCCAAGCAAGGCCAGAGATTGAGCCTGCATCCTCCCGGACACTCTGTCAGGTTCTTAACTTTCTGAGTCACAGCAGGAACTCCTGATTGGTTGTTTTTAAATTTCTTTTTCTGGGATTTGGGCACATTGACTTTGGCTTAGGTTTGGTTTGCTTGCATAGGTGACGAAGGCGTTAGAGTCTTTCTAATCTAATACTTGCCTCATTTAATTACTTTAACAGATGGTTTTATGGTAAGTTTGAAAATAGAATAGGGGATGAATCTTTGGTTTAGTACACTGTGTGACCTTTAAGTGAACTTAACTATAGTCCTGTCCTGACCTGTTTTAGAACTTTGGGGGCAAAATATGAAACTCCCAACTCACTGGGTTCAGAGAAGGATACATATCAGAAGAGAAGCCAATTGAGGGGGCAGTGGGATTTTCCTTTAACCCAGGGCCTGGGTTGATTAAAATATTTTCTGTTAAGCACAGTGGTCAAGAGAAAACTAAGACTAGGCAAGGTGGCACTCCAGAGAGTGGGGAAGAGGAACTCTCAGCATCTCTCTTCACCCTAGCAAAGTTTCTCTACTTGATTTTTTTTGTCTTTTTTTTTTTTTTTTAGGGCCACACCCGTGGCATGTGGAGGTTCCTAGGCTAGCGGTCCAATCAGAGCTAGAGCTGCTCGCCTAGGCCACAGCAACGCAGGATCCAAGCCGTGTCTGCAACCTACACCACAGCTCACGGCAACGCCAGATCCCCAACCCACTGAGCAAGGCCAGGGATCAAACCCACAACCTCATGGCTCCCAGTCGGATTCGTTTCCACTGTGCCACTATGGGAACTCCCCCTTCTTGATATTTTGAGCCCACAAGTTCCACTCCCTAAGAACAAGGAAATTTTGAATGATTTGTTAGATTATTAACTCAGTCTATGCACTCTAAGTGGTCATATTCACTAATGGGAGGTGTTGCTGTGCTACACAAGGTTATCTGGCCTGGAGAGCTCCTCTCTTCAAGTCTTTCCTTTCATGGAGCTGGATTGTCAAGATGAGGCAAGGCATACTCACCACAGTAAGCTGGACCATCCTGTTTTTCACCTTACTTCCTCCCTCTTACCTGCATGTTGTGTCTTGCAGCCAGAAACTTTGACTCAATGACCAGCAGGTATTAAGATCTGAATTAGGGAAATAAAGAATTCTTCTTTGGGTCTTGTACTTATGTTTTGAGTTCTGCCCCAACTTCATCAAGAGATCTAGCACTAAGGATAATTTCACCAGCTAGAAAAATAGTGCCTTAATTTTTAATTGATAGTCTTCTTTTTGTGACTATCTCTGTCAGGAATCTCTTAAAGAACAATCATTTTGATAGTACGGGATTTGTAAATTTGGGGAAACTTGGCTATTAGGATAACCAGTTGCCCTGGTTTGCCTGTGACTGAAGAGTTTCCTGGGATACAGGACTTTCAGTGCTAAAACCAGGAAAGCATCTGACAAGCCAAGATGATTGATCACCTTAGCTGAAATGCCATCTTAAAGCCATTAAATCCAACATGTGAGTTTAACTCCTACTTGTTGTGTAACCTTGGATACATTATCAGCCCTCTCTGAGCCTTAAATCCATCACATGTAGAGTTTTTTATGAATATTACATTAAAGAAAATTAAATTCCAGGTTATTTCTTGTTCCATAGTCGATAATATATTAATATGCACTTCTATTTTATGTTTTTATTTTTATTGATACGGAAGAATATAAAATGATATTCTGAGAAGAAAATACAAAATAGGAGGAAGTTAAATACTTTTCTGTGAAAGAGTTGGAAAAGTTTCCTAAGCCCCTTTTTCTTTTTAGCTTTCCAACCTAATGTTAAACAATATCAGGATTGGACAATGGAATAGTGATATATTCCATTCCTAGAATAAACCAGGGGCCACATATTTAAATAACTGTAGAGGCCATGCAGGGACCATAAATGAGTGAAATGAGATGAATGGGACTTGTGGCAAACAGGCAACCCCTCAGCCTACACCGACTGTGACCACATGGAAAGGAGGCCCCAGTGTGCCAGATTTGCTAGTTTTTTCTAGAGAAGACATGTGTCTAATCTTTTAAATTTGGAATATACTTTTTTTCATGTGTTGACATCAACTTTAGGATTTTTAAAAACAGTACATTAGCCAGTCAAAATATCCCATGGGCCTTTAGTCCTTTCACTGAGTTGCTTCATGGGATAAGAGGGTGAAATTGGATGTTGTAATAAGACAACTGAATAAAGTTTATTCTGCTAAGATGGAATGATCAACATTGCTAAAAGGAAACCAAAGTAATTAAATGATGACTAAAAAGAAAAAAAAGATAGGAAATTGCCAAGTTTTGAATTGGGGTTATATTGTAAATCTAACATTCAAGACTAAACCTGTGGGGTTGCAAAATTATAAAGGTAGAACCTGCTAGCAAAGCTTCATGAAATGCTTGGAAGCATTATCTGACAGATTTCAAAACAGTCTGAGTATTAGTCACCACAGATATGCCTGCCAAAAAGGGTGGTGTCTTAAAAGAACATCTGCAGCCTGTATAAATACCCCCTGCTGAGTTAAACTCAGGAAATCAGCTTCAAAAGTTGCAGAAGGCAAATAAGCTGAAACAGCAGAGTTTTATCTTAAGTGGTTGGTAGGCTTTCTTTGTGGGTAAAGCTGTTAGTGAGAAGCTAGTTAGTTCCCAAAATATTGCATGTTTGACCTCTAGCTTTTGGTGACAAGATGTTTTGAGGCTATATTTGTACTTGTTCTACTCAATGAATCATTACACTAAATGAATTAAATACTAATTTTCTCAAGCATGGGGATGCTAGATGATTATTATAACCCCTGAATTGTAATAGTATCATGAAATGATGAAAAACCTCACTTAACCCTGTATCTAGTTGTACCATAGGACCAATAAGGCAAACAAATCATAACAATTGCAAATAGCAGAGCCTGTGGTAATGTTGTCTTGACCTTTTTCGAAAAGCATAAAAATATTAATTCAAACAGAATAAACCTGATAAATGGAAGATGATCTGAAGAATCACCACTGTCTGTGCCCTGGATTCTGGAAACTTCATTCTTGGTGGCAGACTATTTCTCACTGAGCCACACTGCTTTGCTGCAAGACAGAAGAGTTTGTGATCTGGGCAGATTGCTGTGGGTCCTGAATGTCTGAACCAGGAGCTTTATAAGAAGAAATCTACAGGGTTCCTATTGTGGCTTAGTGATTAACAAAGAATCCAAGAGGATGCGGGTTCGATATCTGGCCTCACTTAGTGGGTTAAGGACTGAGCTGTGGTGTAGGGAGCAGTCGAGGTTCTGATCTGTGTTGCTGTGGCTGTGGTGTAAGCCGGCAACTGTAGCTCTGATTAGAGTCCTAGCCTGAGAACTTCCATGCTCTTAGGTGTGGCCCTAAATAGCAAAAAAAAAAAAAAAAAAAAAAAAAAGCACAAATGTGGCATTACTGAGGATGACTGTATGGTTTCTTCCTTCAAAGATACATGTTTATGTGTTTGGTTTCCTTTTTACCTTTTTCTTTCTTTGAATGCATTTGAAAACAGTACAGCTATAGAGATGAGGACAAATTTCTTTTTGTCTTATGTTTTCATCTATCCTTGTCAAAAGAAAAACAGTTGATGCAGAGTTTAAATACTGCTATTTTGAATACCAGTTATATAAAACCAAACAGAGAGAGAGAGAGTCATACAAAAAATTATTTCTTGCTTCTCAACAACAACAACAAAAAATCCTTATGAAATCTTTCGATTGATCCTCATCACATTGTTGCCTTTGGTTGGAGAGGAAAAATTTTGCATGTTAGTGAGGGTATGATTTGGAAATTGGCTTTTTGAACTAGAAAATGTTGCTGATATAAAGTGATCTGTTTCATTATTAATCTACAATTCACCAGTTATGTAGCTTATGAGGACTTGTTTGAAATGATAAGATTGTGACTGAAGATCTCAGAATGACTGCTTGCAGGTTTGTCTAAAATGAAAGAAAAATTCATGGAATGAATCATTTAAAGACAGTAAGAGTCGACAATGAAACCACACTCTGGAGTTTGAAAAGAGACGGGGCTGCTTTAAGAGAGAAACAGGAAGTTGTAACTAGAAGCCATCTGAATAATAAGCCAAGGCAGAATGCTCATGAAGTAGCAACTTAAGTGGCAGTGTTTATCCTGAAATCCTCAGGCAGTCAGCCTGTCTTGGGCAAACCTTGATAAAATAGTCCTTATCCAGGTTTTTATCTAAGGAATCCCGAGAAGACTGGAGAATGGAGAGACAGAAAAGATTCATGTCGGAGAAGGATGAGTATCAGTTTCAACATCAGGGAGCAGTGGAGCTGCTTGTCTTTAATTTTTTGCTCATCCTTACCATTTTGACAATCTGGTTATTTAAAAATCATCGATTTCGCTTCTTGCATGAAACCGGAGGAGCGATGGTGTATGGTGAGTGCAGAAATTGTAGGATTGATGTGAAACTTGTTGCTTGGGTGTAATTAGAGACTTGTGCTCAGATGCCAAAGTACCGAAACTGGAGAAAATGTGCTGATTGAAATGTCATTAGCTTGATGAAAGGTGCTGCAGCATAATGAATGCTCATCTCTTTCCAGATGAGCTGCCGAAATTTGCCTTGTCACAAGAGTGAATGCCACAGTCATGTTCTCACAGGGCATAGAATGCGAGTCTGTTGACAGCTGTGGGTCCACTGTCATGTGAGGAGTCAAACCGGGATAGTTGTTTGTTTTTTTGTAATGATAGCTTTTGGGAAGTGATGGTTCTGCAGTCACAAAGAGCAGCCTTCTTTCATACTAAGGGGCTGGTGAGCATTATAAAGTTTTAGAAATAATGTCACTTAAACATGAATTGAGTAAATCCTCTTACACCAACTAGTTTCAAGAAGAAAACTTGCAGAAATGTATTCTGCCCCTCCTATTGGAATAATTTTATTCAAATCTATTTAAATTATGTGAGCATGTTTTATTTTCTTATAATACACAAGTTTCTTTATGCAGTACTCTTTAATTCTTAGCCTGATTTCATACTTTCTAATTTATAATTATTGTTATTATCAGTATTATTTGCTATAATATTCTCTTTTGGAGGGAGGGATAAGGTGTAGAAAAGCATTTAACGTTTTAAACTCCTAAGGCATTGCTCTTTCTGGGCAACTTACCACATCATTCTTTTCAGAAAGTTTAGTAAAAAAGGTGACAGAGATTATCCAGGCTGTACTCTCATTTTTTTAAAGTAAAATATAAGACACTAGTAGTTTTTAAAGTGATTTGATTGATGAAATAGTTTGCTTTGCCACTCTTATCTCAACCTGATAATGGATAGGAACTTTGAACACAATGGAAATAGCTGAGACATTGCTATAATTTATAACAGAATATATTTTTATATTTCACTTCCTTTACTTTGGAAGTCCTAAGCCATTTATACCCCTGAGGTTCAGGGAACAGGATCAGTGCACATTTTCTATGCTTCCCATATGATGTCCTGATGATAAAAATATACAGCCATGATTTGAGACCATAAGAAATCCCATGCCTTAACTGGATCTCATTGTGAGATACCTGAGCTGGAAGGCAGAAGTTTCAGGCTAAGCAGTACAATTTCTTTCAGGAGAATGATTTCTGATCCATTCAGAACACAGAGTTAAATTTCTTTGCACCAAAGCATACACCAAAACTCTCATTTGAGGGGCTCACAATCAGGTTTAAAGAGAAATAATCAAAGAGAAGGGAAGTGATGCCACCAGATGTAAAGCCCTAGGTGCCAGTCATTGCCCTTCCCCATCGTCAATGGACCAGACTCTTTCTCTTGACCTCACTAATAAATAATCAACAAGCATATGGGATGTAATCTGAGAAGCCAGAAACAATGGCACTCTTGTCATTAAGTTAAAGGTTTATAAACAGTTTAGCACAGCAACACAGGCTTTAAAATTACAAACATTTATTAGAGGAAAACATTTCTTCAAGGCCTTGAATTTGAATGAACTATGACTCATTTACCAATTTCAGTTTACATATGATGGAGATACTGTTTTGTAAAATTTTGATTAAATTTTGGTGACCTATTAAAATTCAGATATACTCTGTACTCACAACATTTAAATGTAACTTTTGCTTTTGAAACTGAAAATTTCCAGATCAATTTCAGTCCTCAAAAACTCCATGAAATACTTTTAAGTTGTGGTTGATGTCCGAGAATATTAGCACAGTGAACAATAGTTGAGGTAACATTTCTCTAAATTGCTATTCCTAAGGCATTTTGGGCTTAAGGTTTGTAGGTACGTAATTAAGCTGAGCTGTCTGATTTCTGTCCTTTCATGAATTTTTTATATTAAAGTTATTGAAAGTAAGTTCTAAAACAGTGAAATATTTAAAGATTATAAAAATTATGGAGACATGCATATATATATTCACAGCACAAAGTTATATATGTGTAAAATTATTCCATTACTAGAATTTTTAGTATACTTGAGTTATCTTGAATTGTATAAATCAATTAAAAGACTTTTACTTTAATATTAATATTTTGTTGGCATAAATTATAATTGTTGTAATTTAATGGGACATTAGAAATTATCTTCTCTAGCTACCTCATTATACAGAGGAAGAAACTAAATCTCAAAGACGTGAAGTAACTTCCCTAAAACTGAATAGCCACTCATGGTGGCATCCATGTGCTTTTACTCATCCACATGTCTAATAAGGTTTGTGTTCATCTCAAAAGAGCTCTCACTGATAATCTCTGAAAATAGTTCTTGTGGATGACATTACTGACATCTCATATTTCTTCTTCAGGGATGATCTAAATGTTTTGTCTAAAATATTTATTAGGGACTTTCTGCCAGTAATGTAATAAAATCATCTGAAATTACAACAGAGAAACAAGATGGGACATTCAAGTAAACCTTTTTAAATGGTAAGGGGAAAGGAGATGCCAAGTGAATAGAATATCCCAGTAGCTGTAAATGAATTTGAAATACATTCCTCAAGAAGGAGTCTTAGATTTTGTAGGTCTATCATCCTCATTTCACAGGTGAGGAAACGAAGACTTAGACATACAAGGATCATGTAATTAGTTAACCATCAGGCTGGGACTTCTGTCTTTACTAAGAGATGCTAAAGATTTTTTTATGTGTTTTGGTTTTTTGTTTGTGTGTTTGTTTTTTGCTTTTTAGGACAACACCCACTGAATTTGGAGGTTCCCAGGCTAGGGGTTGAGTCGGAGCGGCAGCTGCCAGCCTACACCACAGCCACAGCAATGCAGGATCTGAGCCAAGTCTGTGACCTACACCATAGCTCACGACAATGCCGGATCCTCAACCCACTGAGCAAGACCAGGGATCGAACCCACATCCTCATGGACCCTAGTCGGGTTCGTTAGCTGCTGAGCCATGAAGGGAACTCTCTGAAGATGTTTTAAAATAAGTAAGTTCTTCAATGTTTGTCCTAGAGTGAGGATGTATCTGTGAAATCCAGATGCATCCTTATATTGTTTATGCTTACAATATAGTCTGATAGATTCCACTTTCCAGGAAGTCCAAAAGAGTGAAATTTCAGAATAAGACCGTACAGACTCTTAGTTATCAGAGGATGGAACCCATGGTTCCTGTGAGAGTCCTACCAGGAGCGTAGTGATAATCATTGGGGAAGAAAATAGATAAAACTTTGTTTTAAATTAAACTTTTAAAACTTTTAAAAGTTTTTTTTTTTTTAAATGGAGATGAATATTTGAGAGTAAACCATACCCCAGTCATTTCCATCTTCCATACAGATACTCTTGTATCTGAAACATTTTCTGAGTTTTCTTGGTCTCGTACCTAATGCTTATCAGTGAGTCTGACTAACAGTTCACCTACTGGACTATTGCTCTTACTCTCACCAACTCTTTATGTAATGTGTCATTTTCCTCTGTATAAAGAACCATAAATATTTTTTTTCTTAGGCACCAGATTTCCTGTAATACCCCAGCCCAGCCTGCTGTCTGCTTTTCTGCTGGTGTTCCACTGACATGTGTTATCCTTTAGAATGCACAATAGATGTTGATGCATTTTGTCAGTATATAAGGAAATCCAGTTAAAAAAATTCTAGGGAGCAGGGGCTTAAGAAAATGTGCAGTTAAAGAAAAGTGAGGGAAAAAGTGATCAAACAGAACATTTAACTACCTTTTATAGTTATTGTTACAAACAATTTCCAAGTTGTTAACCTTAAAATATCATATAAAGGGTTGTAGAAGCCAAGAAAAATCATGTGTGGTATTAGGTTTGACTATGTGCTCATTGGAGATCTGTTTTTCTAAATACAAATAATCCATTATGAGAAAAATAGCTTGTTTCTTGGTATCAAGGGTCCTAGGATGCTTTTAAAAATTAGTGGCAGCATTTTAACAATATTTTTTGCTTTACCAGGAACAGTAATTGGTAATTGTGTCTCATGACATTCTATAGCTCTCATTATTTTAGAATCAAAGGATTAGAATCCATAACTGGTTTAAAATATAAGCCATGATGATATTCATTTAAATTGGACTAAAAGCTTAAAAGACTATTAATGGCCAAAGTATTGACTGACAGCAGATGGTGCACTTAGTGCTGCTCACTTACGGTCCTATATCTCTTGCTTGTTGTTCATAAGAGAAAAATTGCTCCTTGTTCCCTGATAGCGTTGACAATTCCATTACACATCACTGGGGGCTCCCTTACTTTGCAGGGTATTCATAATGCCATGTATTTGAGGGTTGGGATCTTAGCTTAGGGGCAGAACAATTTAAACCTCTTAGAATTCTACCTTTAATTTCATGGCCTTACAATATAAAGGATAGTCGCAAAATGAAGTAGGAATCTTGCTCGCTGTTTAGTGGGTTGAAGGTAAATTTCAAGCCACAAAGTTTAGATTTGTGAATTCCTTAAACTACATTGAATTAAACTGTTAAATTGTGTCTAATCCCCTAAGAATATCCTTAGCAGTTTAATAGGGCCAGTAGAGTTCACTTAACAGCCTATCTTTCAAGATTTAAAGAAAATATAGTTACGTAGTCAATCATCAAGTCTTTAAAAGCTGTCTTTTTTGAAAAATCGTAAGGCATTAATTTTATCCTAGCACTGCTTGGAGATGCCTCAGGATAAGATTGGGTTGTTGGACATGGTGTAGCTCTACCCTACTGACCATTTACTCTGTTCCAGTCCGGCCCTCCTCCTTGACCACCAGGCCCATAGGAGATGTTGAGTGCCATTTCACACTTTTCTCCTGGACTGGGAGGCCCTTTTGAGGCTTTTTATTTATTAAAATGTGGGATGGTTTTTGAGAAAGCATTGGATACACTCTTGGGTATTTGAGTTTTTACATCCTTACGATTTTCTTTTTCTTTCTTTTTTTCAGTAGCTAGATGCATTACTTTGGGTAAGCAACTTAACTTTTAGCCTTACTTTTCTCATTTATAGAAACCTTCCTTCTCACTACAAAAGCCCTTCAAAATTTAGGCCAAGTCTAACCTAAATCTCTCAGCCACTCCATCTCAAACCAACAGTTTTCTTCCCAGAATTGTATCAGCCTGTAATGACATCCAAGTCTTTCTCCCAGACAGGATTTTAGTTACCATTTTTAGTTCCTTCAGTCCTGCTCTGATTTTGTATTGAGTGCTCAATAAATCCTCTTGAATTCCTGTTAAAAAGGAAAGAGAGGAAGTTATTTCATCAGAACAGTGAGAGTTGGCTATGGATTTGGGGTTTATGGATGTGTGTTGTATGAAAATCAGAGTGGCTCTGGTTTAATTTGAAGGGATCTGTAGGAAAGGTTATTAAGAGCCTAATGAACTAAACTTGCTTTCCCTTTTGGTGAAAAAAAGTTTATTTTAAGGAGCTTTAGAGATTAGGACAAGGTTTTCCATGCTGTAAAGTGTTAGCCAAAGAAAGTTTGAAAAATTAGAAGGCATGTTGCTCCATGTATGGTTTTTGTTTGTTTGTTTGTTTGTTTTGTTTTGTTTTAGAGACGCACCTGTGGCATATGGAAGTTTCCCAGGCTAGGGGTCCAATGGGAGTTACAGCTGCCGGCCTATACCACAGCCACAGCAACAGGGGATCTGAGCCATGTCTGCGACCTACACCATATCTCATGGCAATGCCGGATTCCTGACCAACTGAGCAAGGCCAGGGATTGAACCCGTGTCCTCATGGATACTAGTCAGATTCGTTTCCGCTGCGCCGCAATGAGAACTCCTATGTAGGTTTTTAAAAGCTGATTTTAAGAAAATAACCTCCTATATATTCTACTATGCTTCTAAATCCCTAAGGAGCTACAGAGGAAGCCCTTAGAGCAAACTACTATGTTGCCTTAAAGGATCCCCTCTTGGGTTCTAAAGGCTAATGAATGTGCACATCAAGAAAATGAATTTAGGATTTAAACTATTTACAAAGTATTATGTATAGTCTAAATCAACTTAAAATTATATGGCTAGGCAAGAAGAACTAACATTTGTTAAACATTTATTATGTCAAAAGAACATAATAAAAATAATGCTACAACAAATAACCATAATAAAAAAACTTGGAGTTCCCGTTGTGGCTTCGCGGTTAAGAAATCTGACGAGGAACCATGAGGCTGCAGATTTGATCCCTGGCCTCGCTCAATGGGTTAAGGATCCGGTGTTGCCGTGAGCTGTGGTGTAGATTGCAGATGTGGCTCAGGTCCCACGTTGCTGCGTCTGTGGCGTAGGCTGGCGGCTACAGCTCTGATTAGGCCCCTAGCTTGGAAACCTCCATATGCTGCGAGTGCAGCCCTAGAAAAGGCAAAAAGACAAAATAAATAAATAAAAATAACTAACACAAATAGCATTTACAGTATGGACTATGCTATCATAAGTACCTTAAATATATTAACTCATTTAATCCTTACAGCAAGCATTTCTTAGATGAGGAAACTGAGACGCCAAAGATTAAGTAACTTGCTTAATGTCACACATCTGTTAGATGTCACAGCTGGGACTCAGACCTTGGCAATTTGTCTTCGTGAGGCCACTGGGTATCACAAGTATGGGTGTGTTTGTGTGTGCATGTGTGTATTGCCAGGGGTTGTTTATGTTACAGATGATGAAACCAACACTGAGAGACATAAAGTGACTTGCTGGTAATCACCAGGGTTGTACTTCAAACCCTGTACCGTAAAACCTATGTTCTTTGAACTACACCACACATTCAGCCCTAGAAATGTTGTTGTTTAATAAATGTTTATTCTCTACTGGGTGAGAGTACCTTAGAAAATTTATTAGAGAAAGAGATTGAGAGATCTAACTGCATACTAACCCTTATTGTTAATCATCACCATATCCATGCAGAATAGGCATGAGGTTCTTCTGTTTGGATATAAGGAAACAGAAACTTCAACAGAAACTATGGCCAAGGCCCACAGTAATTGTCAAGAACACTGTTTTTGAAAACTAGTGCCCTCAAATTTTGGCCACATTTGTCCTCTCATCAAAGTCTGCTATTGGTATTTAACTCTCCCACAAAGTTAGGAGTGGGGAGAAGTTGGGGAAAGGAAATGAGTAGTTAAGTTTTCTTTTTACCTTGAGGGCTCAGAAACGTTATACTGTCCACAGCAAAAAGCCCAGCATGGGAAAGACAGTGGGATGAGTATCATGAAAGTTACATCCATGCCAGGTAGCTGGGTCAAAATGTACCAGGAAGAGTGATGAGGCTAGTCTGGAAATACCTGCCCCAGCATCGGGGAAGACGGTGTTGCAAGTCTACAGTCATTCTGTTTTTAAATGCCTGTGGTTGTTAGAATGGGTGGGGAGGGTACTGAAGTTCTTTAATTGTATGGAGTGTGCAAAATAGGCTTTCATCATATGTTAGTTTAATTGAATTACATATTTGGAAGAGAATGAAGATAAAAATCCTTAATTATGCCCCCTGGGCTCTCCAAGCTCTATGAGACCTATGTGAACCTGGGGTAACATGGATGTTGACGGAGTTCTATGACCGTGTTGGTACTCATATTGTCAGAAACTGTTACCTTACAGGGACAGTGCTTCTCAAGTGAGGTCTCAGGACCATTAACATCACTATCACCTGAAAACTTGTTAGAAATGCAAATAATATGTCAGCTCCAACCCAGACCCACTTAGTCGGAAACTTGGGGTGGCATCCAGCAAAGCAGTAGATTTTTCTTTTTTTGTTTTTTGTTTTGAGGTGTTTCTTTCTTTCTTTCTTTCTTTCTTTTTTTTCTTTTTTTTTTTTTTGGCTGTGCTCATGGCATGCAAACAGTTCCCAGATCTGGGATCAAACCTGAGCCACAGCAGCGATAATGCCATATCCTTAACTTGGAATGCCATCAGGGAACTCTGGAAAGCAGTGTTTTAACAAAACTTCCCAAGGATTCTGATGTATTAAAGTATAAGAACTACTAGGGAGATGAAATTGAACATGCAGTTCCTAGTTTTGTCTCTTTTGTTTTCTCCTATCTTTTTTCTTTCTCACTCTATTACCCTCTTGGGATGGGAGAGAGTTTGGGAGACAATCTCCATGTATTGGAGAGTCCCTTCCTCTTTCATTATCTATAATACTTTGTGACATTTCCACCTCTGGTTTGAGAAAAAAATAGACCTTGTGTAAACATTATAAGGTAAGAAATCATTTTGTTTGAGTGAGTATGTATCTAGTTAGATATATCCATCTCTTTATTTCTTCTGTAAATTTCCTAAGATGATTTCAAGGAAGGTATTAGCTGTGTATAAGCTGGTGGCTGAGATAGCTTCTAGAGAAAAGTTATCTATAGTGCTAGAAATCCCAGAGTGCTGTGAAAGGTGTGTGTTGTGCTTGCATGTGTGTTGTGCGTGCATGTGTTTGTGTGTGTTGTGTGCATGAGTGTGTCACATGTATATTGTTTGGAATGCACCAAAGATGGCAGCAAACCTTGGACAGCCTGCCAGGGTGGAGGATTTCGTGGTTGGGACTCTCTGTCATTTCCCATATGACTTCAACCTGTGAAAGATAGAATTTTGACAGAATCAGGCATCCCAAGGTGGAATAGCTTCATGGGCCACTTTCCACCTTGAAGTATCATGGGATGCTCTTGCTGGATCCCAGAACTGTTCTGAAATCCTTATGGGCATCTTTTCTTCACCAGTGCAAGCTGATAGTGAGCCAGCATAAAGCAATAAATTGTGTCCCTTTTAGCAACCCCCACACTTTCGTTTAGTCTTTTGAATTTAGAAGGTTGGTGGGAGGGCAGAGAAAGAACAAAAGCCCTAAATAACCAGAAGGCATTGTATATTTTTACTTTTGGTTCTATCCCTGACTAATCTCAGTACAAAACTGAACTGCTAAAGGAAAGTTTTAGGAAATGCATTTAGCATTTGAAACTCAAACCCATTTCATCTCTCTAAATCAGTCTTATGACTGATTTAAGGCTTTGATAAGATGGTAGAGGTGAATAAATGTCAAATAAACAATTAAAAAATTGTGGAGATGCCACTTAATGTCTAATATTTGTGAATACAATCTTACAGACAGTTAAGTGGTGTCCACTGATTTGACTTCCTTAGAATATTTATCACACCATTTCCTTCTTTACGTCCACATCTGGATCCCTAGTTCATATATATTTTTAATCTGAGTGACTAAAATAAAATCTTAGATTCCCTGCCTTGAAGAGTCTCCATTGTAAAAGGTCTTAAGAGTGATTAAGAACACTCTTTGGGCTTTATTTTATTCCTGTCATCTTGAAATTCCTCTTTTTCACATACATATGAACTAACTTTGATGTTAATTTCCTCTCCACGTTTCCACTGTTTCTTTCTTTCTTTTTCTTTTTCTGGTCTTTTTGTCATTTTAGGCCTGCACCCGCGGCATGTGGAGGTTCCCAGGCTAGGTGTCTAACCAGAGCTACAACTGCCAGCCTACACCAGAACCACAGCAATGCGGGATCCGAGCCGCATCTGCGACCTACACCACAGCTCACGGCAACGCCGGATCCTTAACCCACTGAGCAAGGCCAGGGATCGAACCCTCAACTTCATGGTTCCTAGTCGGATTTGTTTCCTCTGAGCCATGCTGGAACTCCTTTCCACTGTTTCGTAATTTTCTTTTCTCTCTTCAGATAATTATCTCCAAATATGCGTTCTTCTGCTACAAAATAGAGCAAATCTACCTCACCAAAAGGGACTTATCTGTTCTTTCTCAGGATCTTCTTGGCAATCATCTCTCCATCTGGAACACCCTCTGCTTCTCAGCTGCCCTGGGGCCTTTGATCTCAACTGCCCTAATGGGCCACCCAAACTGCTTCATGTGCCTGATTAGCATTTATTTGTTCACCGATTTCAGTATGCTTCTCCCTAGAAAGTCCATGCCCTCTTCTCTACTTTGCACACCCTGTGCATCCTGAAGAAGCTCCTCTGTGAAGCCCTTCTTAACACTTTGGGGGGTGGAGATAGTTGATCTTCTTTAAGATTCCTTGATACTTTGTACATTGACTTGCTAAAAAATAAAAGCATTTGTATCTATTAGGATGTATTCAGCGGCTAGTCACAGACACCCTGACTCAAACGGGCTGAAGCAATATGGACATTTATTATCTCTCATAGCTAGAAGTTTAGAAAAGAGTAGTCTTCAAGACTGGATGACTCAGCAGCCTGCTATTGTCGTCCAAGACCCAGGTTCTTTTCTTTTCTCTGCTTTGCTATTCCCAGTGCTTACTTCAATGTCAGGATGGGAGCGAGATGGGCATCGCAGTTTCTAATGTCCTAACCAGGTCCCGAGGAAGAAGAGTTCATCTCCCCTCTGCCTCTCTCTTAGGATGTCAAAAATTTTCTAAGAAGCCTCCCAGCAAGCTTCCCTTCATATTTTATTGACTGAGATAAAGTCCTATGCCTTCTAGCACCAAATATCAACAAGGGGAATGGAAACACCATTGGAACTGAGAGAGAGGTCAACTTACCCTTAGCACATATGAGGAGGGGTGGTTTGCTGAACAAGTCAAGACTTTGTTGGGAAAATGAGAAGATGGATGCTGGGTTGGCAATAAATACTGTCTGATACCCTTGCCAAGTTGAAATATCTTATATAGTTGAAGGATGTGTCTTCCTTTTTTAAGTAAGAGACAATACCTGATTTATCTAGATTATTCTCGGTAGCCACTCTGTGCACAGAGAGTAACAAACCTACAAAACTGAGTTCTTCTGCAATCTTCATGTATTAACTACATTTTCTTAAGGCCCTTAGTTCTCTCCAATATCATGTGGCATTTAAATATAATCCTGTGTAGCAGTCTGATTAGATGCATGAGTATAGCTGGGCTGGTTGCATTATGAGACTCCAGGGGAGCATCACTCCTACAGGAAGAGAATCTGAAGGGAGCCTGCTGGAGTGTGGCAGGTAGTATGGCAGTGTATGTGATGGTGTGTGAACAGGATCACTGGTTTGAACATAGCCAAAGAGATTTCAACACTTTGTGTTTCAAAAACCATCCTGTAAGCCATCACATTATATATAAATATAGTCTTTATATAGAAAAGTAATTCCCCATTCATATTCCTCTAAGAAAAGGCCCCCCCTTTTTTTTTTGATGCTTCAGCATCATGTGGAATGACTGTCAATGAGATGCAGGGGAATTGGTTATGAAATTCAAGCATAATATAAGAAGACACTTAGGAAACTCTTGTACCTCATTCTTACTGGAAATCAGGATCACAGGATTAGGCAAAGGGAAAAGGGCTGGTAGGATTAAAATGTTTTAATATTTTATGATCATGGACATATTTTATTCATTTTTATAACTCCCATAAGTACTAGAGTAATGTCTTTGTGTCTGTAGCATGGAAGCAGAATGAGGGAGGGAGTGGGGTCATTTTCAGTGTGGAGAATAAAAATCCAGTCCAGAATGACGAGACTCATATTCCTAAATGCTCTCTTTTTTTTTTTTTTTCTTTTTTAGGGCCATACCCGCAGCATATAGAAGTTCTCTGGCTAGGGGTCAAATCAGAGCTACAGCTGCCAGCTTATGCTACAGTCATAGCAACACAGTATCCAAGCTGTGTCTGCGACCTATACCATAGTTCATGGCAATGCCAGATCCTTAACCCACTGAGCAAGGCCGGGGATCGAATCAGCATCCTCATGGATACTAGTCAGATTTGTTTCTGCTGCACCACAACAGGAACTCCCATATTCCTGAAAGCTCCTCATTTTGAGTGCTTGCGAGCTCTTTCCTCCTTCCTCCCTCCCTCCCACCTTCTTCCACAAACATCACCATATATATCAACTGTAAGTCAGGCATCTGCTGTGTTATATGGCAAGCTCAGAAAGGACAGGGACATCAGAACATTTGGTTTGATGCTCCTTTTCTTTTTCTTTATTTTTTTCATTTTTTAAAGTTTTGGGTTTGATGCTTCTTACATGTGACATTTAAAAATGTTGGTAACTGGGAGTTCCCGTCGTGGTGCAGTGGTTAACGAATCCGACTAGGAACCGTGAGGTTGCGGGTTCGATCCCTGCCCTTGCTCAGTGGGTTAACGGTCCGGCGTTGCCGTGAGCTGTGGTGTAGGTTGCAGACGCGGCTCGGATCCTGCGTTGCTGTGGCTGCGGCGCAGGCCAGTGGCCACAGCTCCGATTAGACCCCTAGC
>PVHT021183693.1:1970449-1994516 GCA_004024745.2 Catagonus wagneri | reverse complement strand
CGGTCCGGCGTTGCCGTGAGCTGTGGTGTAGGTTGCAGACGCGGCTCGGATCCTGCGTTGCTGTGGCTGCGGCGCAGGCCAGTGGCCACAGCTCCGATTAGACCCCTAGCCTGGGAACCTCCACATGCCGCGGGTGCGGCCATAAACCCGCGGCCATAAAATGACAAAAGGCAAAAAAAAAAAAAAAAAAAAAAAAAATGTTGGTAACTGACTAACTACATAAACTAAGAGGGTCTTTTTCTTCTTGAATCCAAGGGAATTTGTGGACTTGGAGAAAATTGGTTTGCAACTGCCTAAACTGTTTGGTTTTTCTAGAGAAAAAAAGAGATCAACAGCACAGTTTCTGCCCTAAACAGAATCATTGTCTAGTAGGGTTGACAAAGCCAAAGCCTCAGAGCAATGTTGAACAATATACGTCTTTATAAAACTGGGCCATAAAGGGTGTGGTTCAAACTGTAAGTACTCAAAGTTAGGGAACTCAGTGAGTACAGGTTGCATCAGAGCACACCTCCCCCCACCTCCAGGTGGAACCTGAGATGGACTTTGTAGGACTGTGAGTGCTTCAGGGATGAGGGATGTTGTCCATGTTCCATTTTGGGACTTGTATGCTGCTGGAGAAAGGTCAAGGTTCATTAAAGAGTAGGTTCCCACTACTGTCACCCTAGTTGCCAGATGCTCAGACTTGTAGGCCCAGGGGATGCGTTTAGACTAGAGTTTTTGTCTGGAGAAGGTAATGGCACTGGCTGGCCAGGTGACAGAGCTCAGCAAAGTATCATGTTTGTGAGGCTATGACCTGGGATCAGGGCTATGCACACATGTGTTGGTGATATTGCTTAGGTGGGACAGGCTGCCTCCTTTTCTCCCTGGGCAAGAAGGACTCTGGTTCATGACGTACCAAAGAGAGAGCTAGTTTATGATCATAAACCATGGCAGACATTCCCCTACTTCCTTCTTATGTGCACAAGTGGTTGATGCTTTCTTTATCCTGTATCTTTGTGGGGGTGTAATAATGACCTCTTTTCATTAGCATTTTCTTTCTACTAGCAATCGGTCATCTGTTCTCATACAATTTTGGGCTGGGGTGTTTTAACTCAAGCTTCCACATTTGGGTGAGCATTGCCTAGAGCTCTGAGTGGCTATCAAAAAAAAAGCATTATGAGGCTCTATGGGTAGGCATCTGGCCTCCAATATTAAGGATTTTCCAGTTGCTACTACTGCAACAAGGGCTCACCAATGGGTGGATGCATTTGTTAACCAAGTGCATAGTGAGGCTGCAACTTCCCCACTGGCCCTTATAGCGTACCAAGATATTGCTTCTTCCTCTCATTCCCTGAGGCTGGAGAGAATCAGAGCCTTTTGTCTGGTGTGTTACTTTGGGTCCTCCAAGAAGCAGATGTTGGAAAGAGATTAGTTGTGCAAAAGATTTATCAGGATAAATTCCTTTAAAGATAGATAGGGAGGAAGCCTGCAGATGCTGGCCCAGCTGTCAGGCCTTGGTGCAGCCCCAACCAACTCTGGTGGAGAGAAGGAAGGAGGGGAGGCTGGGTAGGAAAAGGTTTAGGCTGTGGTGCAATTCTAAAAAAGGTTTGGCCAGGTTGATGAAGAATCTTTAAGCCACGGTGGCCCTTCAGAGGAGTCCATCTCCCTGTCTTAGTGCCCCTGTTGTGATCAGTCATTGCTGACCCTAGCATGAATGCGATTGTGTATTCCAGACCATCAGTCAACTGTACTCCTCACAGTGCGAGATCTATCTGAAAGGTGTATTTGCATATCCATTACATCTGGTCATCTCTGGCGGCAAGTACCTCCAGTGCACTTACTCTTGGCCTCTTCTTGAAGGCTCAGACCAGAGCTGATACAGCCGGCCAGGAACGGCCATTTAGGTTTTGAGGCATTGTATGGAGTTACCCACAGAAGCCCAGGTACTAAGGATTTCTTATTATGACAATTACATGTTTTCCCTGCTTGGAAAAAAACACTTCACCTTTACTTCTTTTTATTGCAACTGAAAGTGTATTGCAAAAATAAGCAGCTCACCCACTGGGAATTTCAAATAATATTAATACAGGTTCTTTCCATTTAGACCCTGGACAGCTAGTATCTTGTTTCCCTTCTTTATATTTCTCACTTAGCAGAAACAGTCATAGTATCATTTGTGGTATCTGTCAAGTAGCTTTTAGAAACCTAATACTTCCTAGGATTCAACTAGAGTATTAGAAAAGCTATGTTCTTACACAGGCACCCTAAACCACATATATGATGTGTCTTCCCTTCTCTTCACTGACTAGTTTTATTGTAGTAATTTGATATTTCATGTGGAAGGCAGCCCACTGTTCTGTGATGAATCAAGTGCTCATGGTGATTACGTATTCATCACTTACTTTTTTCTTAGCAAAGCTTAGGATAAAATATTTCTCTCTGTCAAGGAGGACTGGGCCAAATACCGAAGCAGGAACAAGTTAGGTAAAAATATTCTTGACAGAAATCTATTTTCATTCTCTCCTCTCACTCTAGTTCTCCATATTACTGCCAAAGTGATAGCTCTTATATGAAAATTTGACTTTTATTCTCCTGCCTAAAATCTTTCAATAGTTCTATATTACCATTGGGTTAAAAATAAAACCTTTTTAGCATAACAGAGTAGCCTTTTTACAACCTGGCCCTTGTAGTCTAGTTTCTCTCTCTGTCTCTCTCTCTCCACTTATTTTCCTCTTACTCCACTGCTGATTCCCTAAATCTGTCAGATTTCTTAAATCCCTCTGTATTTATACATTATATTATTAGGTTACCCTAGTGAATGTTAACGCAGAAGCTCTCCCTTTTCAGTGACTACATAAGAGAAATTAACTTTTCACTCACATTAACAGCCCAATGCAGGTTTTCCTGGTTAGTGGATGACTTTCTCCTACCTACTAGCTCAAGGATCCAGGTTTCTTCAGTGCCCTCTCTCTCTTTATCTCCACAGCCTTTGTTTCCTCCTGATCCATCTAATACGTAGGGAAAGAGAAGGGAGAAAACTCGCCTACTTCTTCAGTGCTGTGGCACCTATCGCTTTTGCTTCTATGCCATTGTTGAGAAACCAGCCTGATGCAAGACAGCCAGAAACACAATCTCTGCCTGCACAACCTTACTGCCTGACAGCTATTCTACACAATGGCAAACAAAAATTCTAGGGAATGGTTAGTTGTCTCTGCTGTTACTGACGTGCTGCCACCCACATGTGCAGCCTAGATCCCAGCTCAGTCCCTAATTCAGCTCATCTGGACAAATCTTGTGTGACCTTTAAGATTCAACTAAACTTCACATCATTCAAAGGGCTTTGGAGTGTCTCCTCTCCATACTCATATAACACAGAGTCCTTACCAGCTGTCACAGCACATGTCATGTTGTATTATAATTGTTTGTTTATGGGTCTTCATTTTACAAAGTTCAGCTTCTGTAGGACTAGGACTGTATTTTTATTTTAAATCCATAAATGTCTGGCACAAAATATGCACCTAAAAATGCTTTATTAAATAAAAGAAAGGCAATTTGATGACTGGATTCACAAAAGAGTGGTAAAACCCTCAACATTTGATGTTCTGAAGAGTGAACTGAGGATTTATCCTAAAACAAACACATCAATCCTAATTTTAAGTTGAGGAATGTGTGGCCCTCTAAAGTTTCTTCTTTTTTTCTATTTGTTAATAAATCTACAACATTAAGAGATTTCACATTTATCGGATTAACATGAGCATCCTAACAGAGTTTATAAACTTAAAATTCAAGGATTGTTACTTGGGCTCAACTCTTCACTAAAAGGAATACCGTGTATTATAATGTGTTTGGCTACAGGTAAACAGAAACTTGATTTTAAATTGTTTGAAAAATTAGAAAACGTTTTATGTCACATAACAAGTTTAGAATTAGGGTAGCTCCAGGATAGGTTGATCCCGGGCTCAGGGAAATCATCTAGGACCTGAGTTCTGTCTATATCTTAGTCCCACCACCTTCAGTATGTTGACTATTTCCTTGGACTGCATCCCCTCAAGGTCACAAAATACCTGCCAGCAAAAAATAGGAAACATATTGCCTTGATAATATCCTGAGGGAGAGAATAAGAACACCTGTCCTCTAACCCTGGTATGTAAGTGCTACCTTTCAGACTGATGGGACTGTCTCAGGTATGTGCTGATCTATGGACCAGAAACTTTTTCCAGGGGAATTGCATGTCCTGACTGATTAGATTACTCAGTATTTGTCACAAAGCCAAGGTTTTCTTGAAGTACTTAGACGGATCGAAGAGGTGGGTAGCACTTCTCTCCAAAATCTGTAAGCCCATTAGGAAGGGGAATAGGGGGACTATTAACAGTGTGCATCACAAATATTTTAACAACACAATTTATTGAACTGGTATCTGTGGAAGAGTAAACATTTTCTAAACCAGCTAATGACCCTTTCTCATGCCACCTAAGTTCCAAATCATATATTTAAAAGCATCCAATAATGAACATTTTACATTACATTCCTCCAGTGCAATTATTTATTCTTTATTTTAGGCCTTGTAATGGGGTTAATTTTACGATATGCCACAGCACCAACTGATATTGAAAGTGGAACTGTGTATGATTGTGGAAAACTGGTCTTCAGTCCATCAACTCTGTTGATTAATATCAGTAACCAAGTTTATGAATATAAGTACAAGAGAGAAATAAGTCAGCACAACGTCAGTCCTCACCAAGGCAATGCTATACTTGAAAAGGTAAGAATCCTATCTGGTCCTATATTTTTGTTTTCCAGTATAAATATCATACTGCAATCATCGTATGTAATACATTCACACATGTGCGTATGCCCCTTTTTAACACCCATATTAATGGGGTAATTTAGTTGACTAAGCAGTTAATGCCTTGATATACTCTTATTGTCAGCTCAGTTGTCTGCATTCTTCCCTAGAAGTTGGAAAATAATGCTTTTTAGTGTAATTGTTTTGCAAGCTACAGTTTTAGGTAAAGAAATAATTCATCTGACTCTGCCTTTCATGATACCTGATTCAAATTTTCACACATGTGTTTTAAGTGTCATTGAGTTGCCTACTCGGTTCAAATATTCCTTAAGTCAAAAGGAAAACGGAGGAGAGTAAAAAAATTTGCCCTTACAAGTCTTTATCTAGGATGGCTGATTTTGGCCTGTCAACAGAAAACATTGGTCGTTTGGCTATTTATGGATACCCTGACACACGATCTCATGGGATTCAGACTCCATCATTTTAGTTAGGGAATCTTAGATTGAAAAAAAGAAAAATTGTGAAGTTGCTCATGTTTTAAAAATGGTTTTACTATTGTAAATGTGTGAACTGCTTCAGCTATTTGAAAGAAACTTTTCTTTTGTTCTCAGTACTCTGAGTCAGAGAATGGGTAGGGTTACCTTTTATGGTACCTTGTGCGTGGATCAGTCTTTGGAACAACTGAATTAATGTTTAATGACACAAATACATGCTAAAAACTAGGATCTCACATCACTTATTCTAGATATTTTTGCGTCAAAGCTGAAAGTACATTTTATCACTTTTATCCCATGTAGATTTAGTTTTGTTTTAAAATATACATTTTTTTTCCATTTTGAGATATTTGGGAAATGTGGAGATATGTGATCTACCTACCATTTCTCCTCATTCAAGATGAATATAATTTTTATTATTTTTTAATGTTATCTTCCGCTAGCTCCTTTCTAGATTAAATTCATCCTAGCACTTGATCAGGGCTCAGGAAAGTCAAACTAATTATAATATTAGCCTAAATCAGATTTACAAAAGTGAACTGAAGCACAAAAAAAAAGAAAAAAAAAGAAATAACGTATTTCTGAAGTCAATAGGAGCAACTTCTAAATCTGTTATTTTGGATGATCTCTTCCATGAGATTCTTTCTGTTCACATGGATAACAGAAAATTATCTATTTTTAAATAAATACATTTTTAAATGCCCTTGTTAGCAGCATAGGATTTAAACACACTCTTCAGTTTTACTTCGGTTAGTACCAGAATGTAAATTATTTTCCTCCTCTGTCTCTTACCTAATTTTATCTGCATTTTTTTCTTTTATTTTCTTTTTAGGGCCACACCTGTGGCGGCATATGGAAGTTTCCAAGGCAGGGGTCGAATTGGAGCTACAGCTGCCAGCCTACACACAGCCACAGCAATGCCAGATCCGAGCCATATCTGCAACTCATAGCACAGCTCATGGCAATGCTGGATCCTTAACCCACTGAGCAAGACCAAGGATTGAACCTGAGTCCTCATAGATACTAGTCGGGTTTGTGAGCCACAACGGGAACTCCTTTATCTGCATTTCTAAGCAGCACTGTTTCTCCAAAAAGTATGACTCCAAAAGATGCTGATAACTGACTCTGTTACTATAGCAATTTTGTTCTCTAACAGGATTGCCAACAAACACCTGAGCATAAATTTTGTTATTACTGACATACTGATTTTTTTTATCAGCCACCAAACTCCAGTGTTTGCTCTTGAAAAATTAAGGCAAGAGATGGAGAAAATGTCTAAGTTTCTGGGCCATCTTGGTTTTTACATTGGATGGATTATGAGTTCTGCACCTGAAATGTTTAAATGACCTTGTTTGTCTCAATTATTTTATAGATTAATTTTTTAAAAATTATGTGACTTATTGAGTCACAATTAACATTTGTTCCCCTTGGCATCCAAGTTTGCCAATAGGCTACTCAGTACCCAGGGTAAATCCCCCAGCTCATTGCTAGTGGAGAAAGGGGCATCCACTGGTACCCTTACCATATTAGACAATTTTAAGTGGAAAGAATCTTTTTTATAAATGGCTAGAGTGTATCTTAACGAGTATTTGTTGCTTATGTGCCCATGTTGGGGGACCCTAGTTTGTGAAAATTCAATGCCCATAATCTGTCTTCCTTATTAGGAGTTCTCCATTGCATGCAACTATTCATATAAACCAATCAATTATCAATCTATATCAGATGCAAAAGAATTCTCAAAAGGGGTCTATTTATTGGAAGGTTTATAGGGAGGTGACATGGGAAAAAAATAAGGACCAGATAGATCTGCCAAACTATCCTAAATTCCTTGAATTTCCTAATCTCCAACTTTCTTATTTGCAAAGTGGGGAGATTAGAACTATTTTATAGGGTTGTTTTAAAGTTTAAATGAGGATATGTATATAAGGTACCTGACTGCTGTAAGGCCCTTTACATAGCACTGCTATCACTGCCTCTGCTGCTACCAGCACTGCGACTTCTGACCACCAACACTGTCACCACTGCACTAACTCCAACAACCACTGCTGCCACTAGATAATGTTTGAATGCTCAGTATATGCCAGAGATTAACAAAACTAATGTGTTTTTTTTTCATTTATTTAACATCCCTTGGGGAGATAGGACCGATGTATAATATATGCTGGAATATAATTTAGTTCCAAATTGTATCATAGAGACGATGAGGATTATAAAACTTTACAAATTAGTTTTCAAAGACACTTACACTTGTTGGAGAGACTTCCTGAAGGAGGTGGGACCTGAGAAGGGGTTTGAAAGGTGAGTATGGTTTGGATATGCAGCGGGACTCAGTTCAGTAGATCTGGGCAGGGTTGTGAGGCTGGAGGAAGTAGTTATCTAGGTGAGAAGGGAAGCAAAGACTTCATAGATAACTTTGGATCAACAAAACCTGCTTGGTTTGTAGGAACAGGGTGAAGAAAAGAATCTAAGATTCTAAGGTTTCAGGTCACATCTGGCTGGGAGAAAATGAGAGTCCCAGACAGAAGTAAGAAAGGAAAGATTTGTGGAAGAAGAAGGGTAAAAATGACTGTAGATCTGCATTTAAAGAGAGATCACTGAATTTAGAGCAAGAAAGAGACCTGACTTCATTAAGTGGAACTCCATCATTTTATAGATGAGTAAGCCCCAAACTGATTTCTTAGTGGTTTTCAAACTTGTCTTTACTTTGGAGTCACTTGAAGATTCAAAAAACCCTGATGCTTGTGTTTCACCCTTGGAGATTGTGATTTTACTGGTTTGAGGTGCAGCCCGAGCTTTAGAATTTTTTGAAGATCACCAGGTGATTATAATGTACAGACAAATTTGGGAACCACTGATTTAAATCCCATGTTGTGTTCAGGTGAATATGGTGAGGAAAGAGATGTCACTTTTATGTTTCCCTTCACCTCCACTGCTGCAGATCTACCAACCTCTTTTATACAAAAAGCACTTTTCTTGCTTCAGGACCTCTACAGACTTAATTCTTTTCACCTAAAATGATCTTACTCCTGTTTCTTGGATGTCATGCTCCTTTTTATCCCTAGAATATTCCATCTCTTCAGAGAGGGCTTGCCCTATAATTTTTCTCACACTGTATCCCCCCACCCTCTCTCCCATATTCTCTCTTGCCCCTTCTTTTGTTTCAGAGTACTTAGCACCATTTGAAATTTTGTGTATTTTCTTTATTATTAATTATCATTCTTATATTGTTTGATGTCCACTAGACTGTAAACTTCACCAAGGCAGGGACCATGCCTTTTTTATTGCCCAGTGTATCCTTAAAGCCTACCACAGTGCTCGATTCATACTGCT
Organism: Catagonus wagneri; assembly: GCA_004024745.2. NCBI lineage: Eukaryota > Metazoa > Chordata > Mammalia > Artiodactyla > Tayassuidae > Catagonus > Catagonus wagneri. Next base: position 1,985,927 of record PVHT021183693.1, on the reverse strand, counting down.
GCTAAATAGTTTGTGAATGAATAAATGAAAGAATCTGAGTGCTTGGTGGGATGAATACAGCTAGAATATTTGGAAGTTATCATCTTAGAGTTGGTAGAATAAAGTACTGCATGCTTAATGGTTGACAAAACTAAGATATTATCTAATTTTAGTTGTATGCATATAGATATAAGCTCATCCAGAGAAATTACCTCGTTTATCCACTGGTCAGAGGCAGAACTGACCCACGGTACTTTGAGTCTTAGTGGTTTATCATACCCCACACTACTGGACAGGCTCCTGAGTGGCCCTGTGGACAGAGAAGGGCAGGGTGCCTCACGCTGAGGTCTGGGAAATTCCACACTGAGACAGGTAGAAGGAGATGAGCACCAATGTTAGAAAGAGAAGAGGATGGTCAGAGTACAGAAAAGAGATTCAGCATGGTGGCACCCATTGAGTCCTTTTGCTCTGTGGTACAGATTGAAGAGAGTATTTGGCCTTTGTTTCCAAAGCTACAGGATGAGGAAGTGAGTTTTACTCTCTGAAGAATGTACTTTAGGGCTTGGATGAAATTACTGACTTCAGGATTTGGAAAGGCGGGAATAAATTCCTATGTTATATAGTCATTTCTTGGAATATAAGTAAGAGCACGTATAGTTCTAGGATGCTTAGGCACTGAGATACTTGGAAATAGCACCAGGCTTGATGGTTCCCTAAGTTTCTTCCAATAAGAAGGTACAAAACTGGAAAATATTAGAGCTGTTGGCATTTATATAAGCATCGGTATGTGCTGTACTTTTATGCCACGTTATAAACATAAAATGTTCAGGAAATGCCATACGTCAAGCTTCTTTTGTTCATGCTGAATATACATAAAAGTGAAGAAAAAAATATTTTTGCTTAATCCCACTCCTGGGCATCTATCCAGCAGAAACCATGACTCGAAAAGACACATGTACTCCAGTGTTCATTGCAGCACTCTGTGCAATAGCCAGGTCATAGAAACAACCTAAATGTCCATCGACAGAGGAGTGGATAGGGAAGATATGGTACATACACACAATGGAATATTACTCAGCCATTGAAAGGAACAAATTACCAACATTTATAGCAACATGGATGGACCTAGAAATTATCATGCGAAGTGAAACCAGTCAGACAATTAGACAGCAACACCCAATGCTACCGCTTACGTGTGGAAACTAAAAAGACACAATGAACCTCTTTGCAGAACAGACAATGATGACTCATAGACTTTGGAAAACCTTGGTTTTTCAAAAAGACAGTCTGGGGGGTGGGGGGATGCACTGAGGGTTTGGGACCCAAATCCTATCAAATTGACTTGTGATGATTTTTTGTACACCTATAATTGAAATAAAATTCATTAAGTTAAAAAATATTTTTGCTTAAAGATGGGTGAAGACTCTTTTTCTATAAATTATGAGCTGCTTATGATCTCAGAACAACCTTCTGAGAATAAAACTAGATTGTATTGCTTTTATCTATCCAGTTACTGTTTCCAATACCATTTGTCAAATTATTCTGTGGATTCAAGATATTCTTAGCTAGTTTTAATCGAGTGGGGCCTATATTCTGTTACATAATGGCTTTACAGCTATTAATTCTTTATGGAATATTTAGGAATACCAAACATCTACTAAGCATTTCTGAATTTCATATCAATAGGAGGTTTAAAACTTGCTTTTAAAGAATAGATGACAAAAAAATTTTTCTGTCACTCATCCATTCATTCATTCCTTCCAAACAAGTGAACTGAGTCACATCAGTTTTAGTTCTGAAATCAGAAATGATCTCAAGGAGTTTATTAGTAAATCTAGGGAATTTACTAATAAGTGAATACGTGAATAGATACACCACAAGACAGGTATCAAAGGAGTGGGTAAATACCACAAACATTCAGAGGGGACAATATTTTTTCTTGTTAGAGTGGTTATAAAGGTTTCAAAGAAGGATAATTGATTTACTCTAGTGGTGATATATGTAATGTGTGGAGGTGGGAGAGTTATTTCAGGCAGAGGGAAAAGCACGGTGTGAAGGTAGAAGGGGTGGAGAATGTTTCAAGAAAGGAAAATGTTTCCAATTTGTTGAAATATAGGGCTGAAAATGAAATATAGCCCAATGAAATATAGGGCTGGTAATAAGGGCAGAACTTGGTTACGGAATCCCTTAAATGCCAGGCTGAGTAATGCCCACTGTATTTGCAGGCAGTGGAAGAGTGTAATGTTGACAAAAACAAAGGCTGCTGCTGTGTACGAGGTAGAGAATGAAAGCAGGGAGACAAAAGAGACCTGAGCTTGAATGGTAACCAAGGGGCAGATGCAAGAGAAGCCAGGAAGGAAGACACTGTAGAGCTTGGATCAACTGGTCATGAGGAGGAAGAGAGAAGAGCTTATTTTGCTACCCTTCTTGTGGGTTCACAGAGAGAGTAGTAGGACAGAAATGAGGAACTTAGAAGTTAAGAGAAGGAGCTAGTTTGTTGTTGAAAATCACAGGTATAGCTTAAAATTGATGGATGAATGAATCAGTCTATCTCATCATTAATTTATTTGCATTGATTTAACACATTATATTTTTCCACATTGAGTTAGATTCTAAGGTCAGCAAGCCATTTGGCCGGAAAGGTCTTGCAGATCCAGTAGCTTTTCAAAAAGTTGTCAGCACAGTTAAATTTACACTTCCTATAATTTGTTGACCATTTGACTGTCATATGAAAAGCCAAAGGAAACTACCCAGTAAAAAATTTGCTAAGTCTTCACTTCGTGTGTGAAAAGTGACACTATCATTTGGGAAGGAGAATTATTTTGGAGTAAGTTATACTGCTGAATAATCTGTCCTATTTTTTTTCAGTGAAGAGAGTTGGGACAATAGATCACACTGAAGCTATTATCAATTGTGCTGATAATACTGGATATTTTTGAGATATTTTAAGGAAGTCCTTGTAGCAACAGCTAACTATATGAATTTGAAAAATAGTTTTGTATTTGCAGTATTAAAACATCAGTGTCTTTTGTCTTAGTTTTTTCTCATTATTCAACTTTTTCTAGTTGTGATTTGACTATAGTTCAGAGTCTTAATTTTCAGGTATTTACTTGTAAACTATTTCTGTTTTTTCCAGTCTTTCTTTTTGCTTGATTATTCTGTCTGTAGAGGCTAGAAGGCAAAGCTCTTCTGGTAATAGGAACAGCTTGACCAGAATCATTAGATCATGAGATTAAATACATGTAGGTTAATGCTGGGACACTTTGGGGGAGGATAAAGAAAAGACAGGAAAGAAATCTCTAAAACTGCTCTAGGCACAATGAGAGAAGCAAGCATCATGATAAATCAGCACTTTGGGCTTGGAGAAACAATTGTAGGATACTATCAATTATTTCTCCATGCTACAGAGAACAGGGATTCATGATTTATGTTTCTCTATTATGACAAGTCTTGGCTCTTCCACATAGGATGGCCCCAGGGAATCTCAAGCTTGGCAGTGCGTGGGATGAGGCTGTTTGGACAAACTTAGCTACTTTCATCCTAAACCTTAGTTGAGATCTGTTGTTAATCAAAAAACATAACATTTTTAATTTATCTGTTTTCTTCCACCTTTGTTCAACTTTCTTTTGCAGAATGTTGGCCTGAGAAATGATTTCAGAAATGTCCGAAGACTCTAAAGATTCCATTTAAAAGTTTTTTCCAGTTTTATTGAGATAAAATTAGTATATAAGATTGTATTAGTTTAAGGTGTACAACATAATGACTTGATGTATATATGCATATTAAATGCCAAATGGTTATCAAGGTAAGTTTAGTTAACATATATTACTTCATGCTATTATTTGTTATGTAACACAAGTTTTGTGTGATGAGAACTTTTAAGTTCTTACAAGATAGTCACCATGCTGTACGATATATCCCCAGAATTTATTTATCTTATAACTGAAAGTTTGTATCCTTTGACTATTTTCAACTATTTTTCCCACCCCTCATCTCTCACTTCTAGTAACCAATCTATTCTCTGTTTCCATGAGTTCTTACTTTTAGATTCCAGATAAATGAGGTCATACAAGTATTTGCCTTTATCTTGTTTCACTTAACATAATGTCCTCAAGGTCCATCCATGTTGTTGCAAATGCTAGGGTTTCCTTCTTTTGTATAGCTGAATAATATTCTATTACAAATAATATTTTCTTAATCCAGTTACTCATCAGTGGACACTGGGGTTATTTCCATGTCTCAGCTATTGTAAATAATGCTGTGGTGAACATGGGCATGTGACTGTCTCTTCAAGATCCTAATTTGAATTCCTTTGGATATATTCTTAGAAGTAGGATTGCTGGATCATATGGTAGTTCTATTTTTGATTTTTCGAGAAACCCCATACCGTTTACCATAAACAATGGCTGCACCACCAATAGTGCCCACGTGTTCATTTCAACATTCTGGCCAAGAGTTGTTATCTTTTGTCTTTTTGGTAAGAGCCATTCTAACAGGTGTGAGGTGATAGCTCCTATTTTCTTGTGGTTTTGATTTGCATTTCCCTGATGATCAGTTCTATTTGGTTTTCATTTAGTCATTGAACAACATAGATTTTCTTTATTCATTTAGTCATTCAACAAATATTTATTTATTGGGCCAAGCACTTGCTTTAGGTGATGCAAGTGCAGCAGTGAACAAAACAAAGTCCTTGCTCTCAAAGAGCTTGGATTCTAGGGGAGAAATAGACAAAGTACCTTTCAGCACAAGCATTTATAATCTAATGTCAGGTGGAGATGTGCTATGAAGAAAGGTTAGCAAAATGAGAGGATGGAGAGAGAAGTAATTTAGATATGTCCTACAGGGAAGACCCCATTTAAGAGGCTGAAATTGAAGCCAAGGTCTGAATTAAGTTGGGAGTGAGCCATGCAGAGATCTGGAAGAAAAGAATTTCAAAGTAGAGGGCAAAACTAAGATTAGATACCTTTGCATTCTGGATGTCATTTTTTTCTTGCCTTATCTTTGCCATATTTTTCATCAATATCCAAATAATTTTGTCTATACAAAAGGTCCTGAAAAATTATGTTTGTTGTAGTTGAGAAGGGTGGAGGAGAAGGACATAGACATCAGTTTGGAATGGACAGTGAAAAATGTGGAAAAGTCAAGAACATCACGCCCTAAAGACTGGCAGGCTCTGCCTAGTGTCCTGGACACTTTTGCAGTCTTGCCTTCAGAATGCACAACCCAGACACCAAGGAGTTGTTTGACTACACTTTGATTGTAATTCTTAATCCAGGATTAAGAATTATCCTAGACAGATCTGTTTGGCAGAGTTTCGGTTAAGTCCTTGCCAACTGAAATGCAGCTTGGCTTTCTGAGACAGGACTATGGATGCAACACTCAAAGACTCTTGTGACTTCCTTTCTTCTTCACAGATCATCACTTAGGACTTGTGTTCTAAGGAAAGTGGCCACTGGAACATTTATTTGTGGCAGGGATTGCATGCCAAGCAGCTGTCTAACTTTCTTTCTTAAAGACCTAGCTACTCAAAATAATGCCAAAGCTGTTGGGGAAAGAGCCATGTTATTAGGGCACAGATTGTACTGATGTCTGTCACACTCACTCTTGGTTGGTAAGGGAAAGAAAAGGAGTCATGTAGAAATGTGTGAGTAAGTTGAGCACTGGCATTGGTGCTCTTTCTAAATGACAAAATTTGATAAGAGGGGAGTGGCTGTGGAGTAAAGGGATGGCTTCTTGGATTCCTGGCTTTAAGCCCAAAAAAATACACCAGACCCCTAGGGTGAGAAACAACTGAGATGTCTTCCATCTCGCAGTCATCCCTTCCTCCTGACTATTGCCTAGTCTTGGACCATCTTAGTTCATCCCTTTCATCATCCATTTGCCTAATTTCAGGAAGGACTTAAAGTGGTAGCATAGACCCATTTTTAGGAACTGTGGGAGCAAGCATGGCAGAGCACACTGTGAACTAGCAGTTCGGTTTGCTGGGTAGCCATCCACTTAGACATCAAAGGACAGGTTTTCAAAGTTATTTTAGGGAGGAGTGGGTAGTTCTGGGCTCTGAAGCTGTTCTCTACACTTTACTATCCTACTTAGTTCAATATATGGTTAAATATGTTCCATGAGAGGCCAATCTTTAAAAAATAATTTATACCTTTTATTTGATACTATTTTCTGCATTTATTAATGTCATATTTATTGCATATTATCTCAGAACAAAGTGTTCCTTAGTGACCTTTCAAAAAAAAAAAAAAACCCACACTATTATTCTTTTAAACATCAACACATTGTGGTAAAAACTGGTATGTATGAGGCAGCATAATATTATGGTTAGAGCCCCACTCTGCAAGCAGAATACCTGGGTTTGAATTCCAGGTCCATCTGTAGCCTGCTGGGTAATCTTCAGCATGTGACCTAACTTTTGGCGCCTTAATTTTGTCAAACGGGGCAATGCTAACATCAATGTCAAAAGGTTATTAAGAGGACCAAGTGAAATAATATGCCAGGGCATGCAATAAGTCCTCAGTGAATGTTGATTGTTATTATCAAGCACCAGCTAACTGCTAACTACTTTAAAATACTGATTTCCATACTTTGACATGTACTCCATCAGTAAAACATTCTTGAGTATAATGCCTAATATATGCCAATTTATTTATGAAGGAGATATAATACTATTGTATCAGTGTATTATGCACATTATAAAGCAACATCAGGAGTTCCCATTGTGGTGCAACAGAAATGAATCCGGCTGGGAACCACAAGGTTGTGCGTTGGATCCCTGGCCTCGCTCTGTGGGTCAAGGATCCAGCGTTGCTGTAAACTGTGGTGTAGGTTGCAGATGCGGCTCGGATCTGGTGTTGCTGTGGCGTAGGCCAGGGGCTACAGCTCCGATTAGATCCCTAGCCTAGGAACCTCCATATGCCATGGGTGTGGCCCTAAAAAGACAAAAAGAAAAAAAAAATAAAGCAACATCAAAGTAGAATTTTTAAAGGAATGAGATAAAAATAAAATATAAAAAGTTCTTTGCACACCCAGGTAGATCGTCTCATTCACTTCCTGATGTATGTATGCATGTACACCTCAACTTAAAGACCAATAGAGTAGCTCAAATTTTATTGAGTTTGTTTTTATTTTAACTATATTTGATATGTTTCTTGAAAAATCCTACTCTTTCCTGAAACCTTACTTTATTCTGAGTCTCAGCAGTACCAGCATGTACACGGGCTCTTGGACTGAGATAAAGATGTTCTGAGTGGCTGCTAGCTTTGTAGGAACTTTCAATCCCACCCCAAGTTGACCCCATACTACTATACTTTAGTATCTAGCTCTGTAGTCTCAGAGTTCCAGCTGGTGTTCGACCACTGTATTTTAGCAGAGGTGTAAGTTAATATTTATATCTACGATGTTGGAATAATGTCCATTTCCTCACTAGACTATAGGCCCCAGGAGGACCAGGTCTGTCTATGGTCACCTTGTATTTTCAGCTCACAGCAGGATGCTTGGCACATGGCTGATACTCTGTGGACTCTGGCAAGTGAGTGAATGATAACAATGAAGTATCATTCTCCACTTAACTGCTACTTCTCATTGTTACTCTGTCCTGTCTTCGTTGTGGCCATTTTATACTCAAGTATCTATCAAAGATTTCTCCTCCAAGTGAAATACCAGGGCTCTGTAATTTTTTTTTTTTTTTATGACTACACCTATGGCATATGGAAGTTCCCAGGCTAGGGGTCAAATCGGAGCTACAGCTGCCAGCCTACACCACAACCACAACAATGCCACCACAGTGCCACCACAGCTCAGAGCAATTCTGGATCCTTAACCCACTGAGTGAGGCCAGGGATTGGACCCGCATCATAATGGATCATAGTGGGGTTCGTTACTGTTGGGCCATGATGGGAACTCCTGTGATGGTTTTTTGCTGTTGTTTGGTTTAGTTTGTTTGTTTTTGCTATTCAGAGGGTTGACTTGTTGGTGGTCTCATTTACAAATAATCAAGTAAGTAAAGAAAGAGAGGGAGAATAAGAGGCAAAGCACAGGAGAGACAAACAGAGAGGGAGGAAAGATGGGAGGGAGAAAGATTTCTTAACAGACTTTGAGCTGATAAAACCTAAAGTAGATCTTTCAATTCCTTTCCCCTTTGCTTTGTTCCTTCAAAAATATTAAACTATGGCAAGAGTGCACATTATCATGCTACTCTCCAGAGAGTAGTTATATAAGGTTCCATCCAACTGCATTTCCTGGTTCTTCCTTAAGGTCATTAAGAGGCCCTGAATGTGGGATATGCATCAGTGACACAGGATGGGTGGGAACAATCAGAAGGGGCAGGAACCTTAAGGAAGCTATGCATTTAACTTGCTTGTCTCCTGATGCCGTTTAAGCTTGTCTTGAGTTAGAGGTCTCCCGGATGCTTCTCTCAGATCCAATTCTAATTATGAGGCTAAATGGACATGGTCTGATTTACAGAGTTCTGCCTCAGGTGGCGGTATGTGGATCAAGAATATTCTGCAAATTCAGGTATTCTTCACTTTTTTTCTGACTGTTGGGTTCCTAGAGGACTCAGAGATGGAGTTTAATGATTAGGATGGTTAGGTTCCCTGGAGAGCAATACCTTATGAATGGGAGAGGCAGGAAGCTTGAGTGGGCCGGGGAGAAGTTAAGCTATGATGCAGGCCCAACAATTTTGTCTAACTCCTTGGGAAGTCCTAGAGTTAGAATGGCTCTTCAGAGTCATCCCCAGGTAGACTGGGATGGCCTGGACTCTAAAATACCAAATCATTCCATGTTTAGATGTGCACTAGTCTGGAAAGGGTGTGGCTTGGGGTGTGGTGGCTCTTTTTGGTCTTTTTGGTCTGAAGGAGCTGATGGCATTCCAAGCAGCAGAGGTGGTGAGGCCTTCATTGTAGGGGAATCCTAGTATCCAACACATTGACTCTTGCATGGGAGGAAAAGGCTTTCTTTCTACCTGTTCATGTTTTTGGCTAGGGCACCTGTAACAAAAGTCAGATTAATAAGAGGAAAACAAATGACTTTATTAACGTATTTATTTCATACATACCTGAGAAAAATCTAGGGAATGAGTAACCCAAAGAGATGGCTTAGATTTCAGGCTTCAATACCATCTTCAGTTAAAACAAAGAAAAGGGTGTTGGGGAGACAAGTTTTAAGAAGGTGACCAGGAAATGTCCGATAAACAAGGGTGAGGTTGTTGTGCAGATTTAAGTCTGTGCCTTTTTTATTGATAAGTTCCTTCTGATTTGGAGTTATCCTTCTCTTCCTGGTACCAGGTAGAAGACATTCATACAAATGGAGGTTTCCTTAATGTAAACAGCTAACTTCTCTCCTGTCTTCAGAGCTTCTCCTCTGCCTGCTGTTTCTCAAAATAATCAGCTCAAAATAATTGTTATGCCCCAAAGGCATATTTTAGCAGGTTATATTCTGGTCTCCTATACCTTCCATGATCTGGGAAGCTTTATGTAGGTTGTATGATCAAGAGGAGTACTCAAATGATGGGTTAACACATAGCTGGAGTAAAATAACACAGTGGAGTACTAGAGCAGCTGGTCCCAACTCTGAGAGCTGATTATTAATTAAGTATCCAGGCATTTTGCAAGCCAGCTGCTAAAACATTAGCAGCTTGACCTGGGCTATGACAAGAGTATTTAGATCACAGAAATTGTCAAGTGCTGCAGATCAGGTTTTAGGGCTTTTTTTTTTTTCCGTCCAGAGAGATGATTTAGCAATATACTACTGAATATATGCTTATATCGCTTCACTTGTAGGAGAACTGGAAATATCCACGCATTTCACTTTTCATCTCATAGGACAGTTCTTTCCCACATGATGATTATCTTAAAATTCCATTGTTAGATCTTCATATCTTCAGCTTGAACTGATTGCTTCTAAGGTGATGTAGAGAAATATGAAAGAGTTTTGTCTTAGTCCTGTTGGGCAGTATAACAAAAATACCATAGTCTGGGTAACTTAAACAACAAACTCTTATTAAAGTTTTAGAGGCTGGAAAGCCCAGGATTAAGGCACCAGCATATTTGATGTCTGGTGAGTACTAACTTCCTTATTCATAAATGCCTGTCTTCCTGCTGTATGTCCTTAGGTAGTGGAAAGAATGAGTGAGCTCTCTCAGTTTTCTTTATAAGGGCACGAATCCCATTTATGAGAATTCTTCCCTCATGACCTAATCATCACCCAAAGGCCCCACCCCCTCATACCAACACCTTAGTGGTTTCATTTCAGCATATGAGTTTTGAGGAGACACAAATATTCAGTCCATTGCAGTTTTGCAATTAATACTTGAGCTGAAACCCATCTCTGCCACTTCCAGCATTGGGACCTTGGAGAAGTTAACTTCTCATATATTTTTTTTAATCTATAAAACTAGAATCAACGATACTTTCACATTGTAAAATAAATGGTAAAAAGTCGTATTTAGTGTTAGGCATGCTGTAAATATTACTGTACTTCCTTAACATCTGCCCTTGGCAAGCATGGATTTCCTCTTTGGGACAAAGCTTGAGGTGGGCATGTTGGAGAGTTTTGTTGTTTTCTTAATACACCATTTTTAAGGTGAATGCACTGTTTGAATAACACATCATTTAAATTTTAAATGAAGCTGTTTGGCATCTATTTCCTGCTGAATTCAGCACCTCCCCTCCACTTCCCCCAAATCCCCTCAAGCATGCCTGCTGTGACAGTGGTCCTTGCTGACTCAGCCCTTCCCTATCCAGCTTCCCCAGGCCAGTTGCTCCCTGGTGAGGTCTTGTGATGTGGAAGCTGCATGCAAACTCAGAAAAACTGTAAGGCAAAAAAGAAACTCTGGGGGCCTGTGATGCTCCTGTGTATTCTGAGGTCTGGAAAGCACAGTTTCTTTTGCCTATAATATAAAGTTTGGCCAAGATTAAGATCAATTCCAGATTGAGGGGAAAACTACTATTTTTAAAAAAGTTTTGTAATGATTTTTATTTTGTTCATGTAGTTGATTTACAGCATTCTGCCAATTTCCACTGTATAGCAAAGTGACCCAGTCACACACGTACATATATACGTTCTTTTTCTCACATTATCCTCTATCATGTTCCATCACAAGTGACTAGATATAATTCCCTGTGCTATACAGCAGGATCTCATTGCTTATCCACTCCAAATGCAATAGTTTGCATCTATTAACTCCAGGCTCCCAGTCCATCCCACTCCCTCCCCTTCCTCTTGGCAACCACAAATCTGTTCTCAAAGTCCATGAGTTTCTTTTCTGTGGAAAGGTTCATTTGTGCCATATACTGGATTCCAGATATAAGTGATATCATGGTATTTGTCTTCCTCTTTCTGACTTACTTCACTTAGTATGAGAGTCTCTAGTTCCATCCATGTTGCTGTAAATGGCATTATTTTGTTTTTTTTTATGGCTGAGTTGTATTCCGTTGTGTATCTATATCACATTTTCTTAATCCATTCATCTGTTGATGGACTTTTAGGTTGTTTCCATGTCTCGGCTATTGTGAATAGTGCTGGAGTGAACATATGGGAGCATGTATCTTTTCCAAGGAGAGTTTTTACAGATTTACATCCAAGAGTGGGATTGCTGGGTCGTATGGTAGTTCCCTATTTAGTTTTCTGAGGTACCTCCATACTGTTTTCCATAGTAGTTGTACCAATTTACAGTCTCATCAACAGTGTAGGAGGGTTCTCTTTCCTCCACACCCTCTCTAACATTTGTTCTTTGTTGACCTGTTAATGAGGGCCATTCTGATAGGTGTGAGGTGGTACTTCATAGTAATTTTGATTTGCATTTCTCTAATAATTAGTGATCTTGAGAATTCTTTCATGTGCTTGTTGGCCATCTGTATATCTTCTTTGGAGAGGGAAAACCACTTTTGATGCCCAGGTTGTCAGTTGTGCTGGATGTGTTTCCTTTTGCAGTTCTCAACTGGGTACTGATAAATGAATACTCTTGGTGAGATGGGGGACCAGGCCCTTTTTACATCCACAGGTTGTTTTCTCTTCCCCTGCTGATATTAAGCCAGGGAATCCTCCTGTCATGTTAATACCACAGCTAATGTAGGTAAAGGGAGGTAAGCAAGCCACACAGCAAAGGGCATGCCCACAGGGGAGCAGTAGCCAGTCCAAGTTATGTGTGGGTGATTAAAAGGCCAGGAGGCTGGGTGTCTAAGGTCAAGGAGTAGGAAACCATATCATTTGATTTTCAAACTGGAACTCTTGAGTGTAAAGGGGAGCATGATAACTAATTAGGCCAGGAAAACAGGTATTACGTGGGACTGTAAGGGTCACAAAGTTAACAGAGGTAAATCCACATGTCAAAGGGTCTTATGCAGAAACATAAGAGATTCTCTGGCCGTCAGTGTCTAGATGCTGTGTCAATGATCTGGAAAACCTAAGTGGTGTTTATGTATTTGTAGCTAATCAGGACACATTCAGCAGTGGAGTAAACTGAACCCATTGGTGGATGGCAGATGGAATATTTTAGTTAAGAAGGCAGGCCCTGGAACCATATTATTGGTTCAAATGCTGCTCACCAACTGTGTGATGTTGGGTAAGATAATGAATTTCCCTATGCTTCAATTTCCCTATTTGCAAAATGGAATATTCCTAACTAGTTTTCAGTGTCATTGTGAGTTGCAAAGGAGAAAATACATGTAAAGCATTTAGAACAGTAAGTGCATAAGGTATATTTACTTTTAGTTTTATTATCTTTTTTGTTATCAACGAAGCAATGGACTCACAATTAGAAGCTAAGGCTTAAGTCTAGGTCTTGCTACTTGTAAGGTATGTGACTGAAAAGCTCATGGAACTCTCTGAGCCTTTGTTCACCTATGTAAAAATGAGGTGTTCATAATACTTATCTCAAAGAGTTCTTATGAAGAAAAAATAAGACTCTGTGTATGAAGACACTTAAAACTGTAACAACCTTATAGAAATGTCAATTATTTTATTATTAATTACTATTATTATTAATTACAAGAGGTAACAGTGCCAGTCTCTAAGTGAAGACAGACCCTGAACTTTAGCCTTAAGTTATAATGACTCTATATTCCCTTTTTCAAGATAGTTATTATTTCCACTTCAATCTCACCATTGTTTCATAAGGCGAACAGATATTGCCCCAATGTTTCAGAGTAGGAAATTGAGGTTCTGAAAGTTTACTTGGTCAACATTGATCTGTGGCAGAACTGGTCATAGGACCAGGTCTTCTGACTCTGAGTTCAGTGTTCTTTCCACAACTCCATTCTACCAAGCTAAATATTTACAACTACATAAATGTCTTGTCCTTAATTCTCTTTTTTTTTCTCTTAAAGGATTTTATTTCAATTATAGGTGTACATAAATCATCACAAGTCAATTTTACAGATTTTGTATCCCAAACCCCCAGTGCATCCCCCCACCCACCCAGATTGTCTTATTTGAAAAACCAAGGTTTTCCAAAGTCTGTGAGTCATTGTCTATTCTGTAAGAAGGTTCATTGTGTCTTTTTAGTTTCCATATGTAAGCGGTAGCATTGGGTGTTGCTGTCTGATTGTCTGACTGGTTTCACTTTGCATGATAATTTCTGAGTCCATCCATGTTGCTATAAATGTTGGTAATTCGTTCCTTTTAATGGCTGAGTAACATTCCATTGTGTGTATGTACCATATCTTCCCTATCCACTCTTCTGTCGATGGGCATTTAGGTTGTTTCCATGACCTGGCTATGCATAGAGTGCTGCAATGAACACTGGAGTACATGTGTCTTTTTGAGTCATGGTTTCTGCTGGATAGATGCCCAGGAGTGGGATTTCTGGATCAAATGGTAATTTTATTTTGAGTTTTCTGAGGAATCTCCATACTGTTTTCCACAGTGGCTGCACCAATTTGCATTCCCACCAACAGTGTAATAGGGATCCTTTTTCTCCACACCCTCTCCAGCACTTATTGTTTGTAATCTTTTTGATGATGGCCATTCTGGCTGGTGTAAGGTGGTACCTCATAGTGGTTTTGATTTGCATTTCTCTAATGAGGAGTGATGTTGAACATCTTTTCATGTGTTTATTTGCCATTTCCATGTCTTCTTTGGAGAACTGTCTGCCTAGATCCTCTGCCCATTTTTGGATGGGGTTGTTTGTTTCTTTGGTGTTGAGCTGTAGGAGCTGTTTGTAAATTTTGTAGATTATCCCTTGTCAGTTGAATCATTTGCAAATATTTTCTCCCATTCCGTGGGTTGTCTCTTCGTTTTGTTTAGGGTTTCCTTAGCTGTGCAGAAACTTTGAAGTTTAATTAAATCCCATTTGTTTATTTCTGTTTTTATTGTCCTTACTCTGACACATGGATCTGAGAAGATGTTGCTATCATTTATGTCAGAGTGTGTTTGGCCTATGTTTTCCTCTAAGAGTTTTATAGTATCAGGTCTTATATCCAAATCTTTAATCCATTTAGAGTTTCTTTTTGTGCATGGTGTTAGGAAGTGTTCTAGTTTCATTGTTTTACATGTAGCTGTCCAGTTTTCCCAGCACCACTTATTGAAGAAGCTGTCTTTTGTCCAATGTATAGTCTTGGCTCCTTTATCATAGATTAGTTGACTATAGATGCGTGGATTTAATTCTGGGCTTTCTATCCTGTTCCACTGATCTATATTTCTGTCTTTGTGCCAGTACCATACAGTTTTGATGACTGTAGCTTTATAGCAGAGTCTGAAGTCAGGGAGCCTGATTCCTCCAGCTCCATTTTTCTTTTTCAGGATGTCTTTTGCTATTCTGGGTTTTTTGTGTTTCCAGACAAACTTTCAACTATTTTGTTCTAGTTCTGTGAAAAAGGTCCTTGGTAATTTGATAGGGATTGCATTGAATGTGTAGATTGCCTTGGGTAGTATAGTCATTTTGATAATATTGACTCTTCCAATCCAAGAGCATGGTATTTCTTTCCACTTGTTTAAGTCCTGTCATCCTTGATTTCTTTCATCAGCACCTTATAATTTTCAGAGTACAAGTCTTTTGTCTCTTTAGGCAGGTTTATTCCTAAGTATTTGATTCTTTTTGACGCGATGGTAAATGGGATTGCTTCTCTAATTTCTCTTTCTGATCTTTCATTGTTGGTATATAGAAATGCAGTTGATTTCTGTGTATTAATTTTGTATCCTGTGACTTTGCCAAATTCATGGATGAGCTCTAATAGTTTTCTGGTAGAGTCTTTAGGGTTCTCTAGGTATAGTATCATGTCGTCTGCAAAAAGTGATAGTTTTACTTCTTCTTTCGCAATTTGGATTCCTTTTATTTCTTTTTCTTCTCTGATTGCTGTAGCTAGGACTTCCAGAACTATGTTGAATAGTAGTGGCGAGAGTGGACATCCCTGTCTTGTTCCTGATATCAGCGGGAATTCTTTCAGCTTTTCACCATTGAGAATGATGTGAGCTCTGGGTTTGTCATAGATGGCCTTGATTATGTTGAGGTAGGTTCCCCCTATGCCCACTTTCTGAAGGGTTTTTATCAGAAATG
>PVHT021183693.1:1951086-1966985 GCA_004024745.2 Catagonus wagneri | reverse complement strand
CCATCTTTATCCGATCTCTTGTCCTTAATTCTCTATTTAAGTTTGACTGGGTTTTTAGACATCACCTAACCTCCAGTGAAATACCAGTGTTCGTATCTGTCATTTTTGCATATATAATGATCACAATAGTGTGTATCTGACTTCTGGAATTTTAATTGCTTGAAAAGTTATCATAGTTTTATGGTAGAATATTCTCACAGCTTCTCAATGATAATTTATGATTATTACATATTATTATAAATAAATATATTTACAAATATTTTACTTTTTTTATGTGGTTTAAATCAGATGGTCTCTAAAACTTTGTAACTTTATTTGTTATTATAACCTAAACCTTTCTTCAGACTTTTAGAAATTTAAGGTAAACAACCAATTATAAAACTTTAGGAGAAAATATACAACATCAGGATGGGGAAGATTTTTTAAAGTTACCAAGTGCTGAATCAAAGTGAAAAGGGAGTAAATTTTACAACATTTAAATAAAAAAATTGCATGAAAAGGACACCATTGGTAAAATTAAAAGACAACATTAAAAAATTTGAGGAGGTGAGAGAATGGAAGAATGTATTTGAAATGTAAATAACCAAAACAGAATAGTAGCCAGATTTTATGAAGAGCTAATAAATAAAAAAAAGCCATGCTAGGTAAAAGAGGTGATCCAAAAACTTACTAGAGAGATATCACCAAAGGCCAGTAAACAAGGAAAATATGCGTATTTCACTGGTAATGGGAAATGCAAAAACAAAAAAACAAAAAAAAGCAAAAAAACCCCAATAATGTAAGTATCAGTTCGTACTTATCCATTTGAAATTGTCAGTACTGAGTGTTGGCTAGAATCTGGAGAAATATTCCTATACTCTCCTTGGAGTACAAACTGACATAATCACTTTGAAGTACTTTGGCAATACATACTAGAGTTGAAGATTCTTAGACCTTATCATCCAGCAGTTGTACCTCTAGGTATTTTTCATTTCTAGAGAAATTTGCACATGTATGCAAAGGCTTAAGTACAAGAATACCTATTGCATTACTTTTAGTCACAGTGAAATCCTATATAGCACTCCCCAGCTGGTGTACTGATGGGTTACAGGTGTGCTATGCGTTATCAATCCCTTCATCCTTAGCCGAGTATGGTCAGAGTTCCAGTCTCATCTTTGAGCACTGAATAGTCTTATTAGGAGACTAATCCCCCCCGCCCCCAGTTTACCCCACTGATCCAATATGTTTTCCATGTGTGTTTCATGATGGCAAAAATTCTGGGATGCACCATTTGAAGCAGCAGACACCTCTGTACCTATAGTTATGAAGCCAGGGGAAAGAAGGTCATCCCTCACTAAGTACCTACAGGAAATCCTTCTTCCAGTCCCCACACTTCCTGCCACTAAGTTCTCCTCCCTGACCTCCCCAGAGGCAACTGATAGTGACATATACATACACACACACACACACACACACGTATATATGTACACACATACATATATATACACATACATAGAATAACAATATGCAACAATATATATATACACATATAATTATATGTAGGTAAATATTCTACATGCCCACTTTTTTTTACACAAATCACAGAATAGGCCAAAAGCATTAACAAACTATCCCCAAATCTCAATGACTTAACATAATAAAAGTTAATTTCTTGCTCATGTTCAATCCAATGTGACCTTTTGGCCAATGAGGGGAGCACTGCAGTCTTCTCCAGGGACCATTAATCATTCCCAACTTCCTTTAATCTAGTGGCTCTGCCAGTCCCTAGTATTTGGGACATCTGCCAGATGTTCTACATGAGAAAACAATGGCAGAAAGATAGAGGACGTGAAAGAGCTAGGGGATTTTTAGGAACCAGGATTGGAAATTATTTATACGACTTTGATCCATGTTCAACTGACCAGACCTTTGTCATATGGCCCCACATGACTACAAGAAATGTAGTCTAGGTGTCTGGCCAGGACAAAAGGAAATGGGGTGTGGTGAGCCCATAGCAATTTTTGTTACATATACTAGACAGGTTGTTCTATACCTCGCTCTTTTAGCTAGCAAATAAATTTTAGTAATCAACCATATCAGTTCATAGACAGTTTCTTCAGCCTTTCTAACAGTGACATAGTATTCAGTTTTACAGGTTGCAGTTGACCCTTGAACAACACAGGTTTGAGCTCATTGAGTCCACTTATATGCAGATATTTTTCAGTAGCAAATACTGCGCTCCTACATGATCCACAGTTGGTTGAATCCATGGATGAAGAGCCATGGATAAAGAGGAACTGCAGAAAGGCAAGAGCCTCATGTACAGAGGTGCAACTAGTTATATGTGAATATTTGACTGCATGGGGGTTGGACACCCCAACCCTTACCTTGGTCAAGGGTCAGCTGTATATCATGATATATTTAACCATGATACCAATAATTTTTATTTTATTTTACTTTAATATTTTATTCTGTTTTTTAATGGCCATACCCATAGCATATGGAAGTATCCAGGCCAGGGATTGAATCCAAGCCTCATCTGCTACCTACACTACAGCTGTAGCAACACTGGATTCTTTAACCTACTGTGCTGAGCCAGGGATCAAACCTGAACTTCTGCAGTGGCCTGAGCTGCTGCAGTCAGATTCTTAACCCAGTGTGCCACAGCAGGAAATCTCCAGGATTTATTAATACCATGATTTATTTAGTCCATGTTTCAGTGATCCTTAGTGCTTTCTCTTTTTCCCACTCATTCATTTGCAATGAATGCTCTTGTCCTTAAGTGATTCCACACAGGTACATCGGTAGGACAGATTCTCAGTTGAAGTGTTGCTGAATCAAATGGTATGGATATTTGATTGCTAAATTAGCCTACTAAAAGGTTGTATAAATTTATATTCCCAATTGCCATTTTATTGTTTAATCCTGCTATGTGAAATATCTCTTCCTTTCTCCATGTTTGAATAAATGCAGTTTCAATTCATCTGGGTCAGAGAGAGGTTCATAGTCTGGGTAGTATCCATATGCCAGACCTTAACCTCCTCCTCCATCCCTTAGGAGGTCTACATTGTCTGTTTCTGTTCTCCAAGTGTGCCTTGTGCCTCCAATCCTCACTCCGTTATTTCAACAGTTTCTTTCATTTAGATTCAGGTCAGTGAGCACTTTTTAAGAAACAATCAAAATTGGGTACCAAGTAGAACCATTTATATCTGTTATTACATATCATCCTCAAAAGTAACTAGGAAGCAGGCTTTTTCATGCCCATTTTACAAATGAGGAAACTAAGGCTCAGAGATTAAATTAATGAACTAAGGCCATCTATTTAGTAGGTGGTATATTTCATCAGATATTTTGAATTTATATTCTTCTTTCTCCCTCTCTAGTGCTTCTCACATCAAAGTATAACTTGGGGCAGAGGAAAGGAAATGCATGCCCTTGAGCTGACTCTAGGTACATCCTAAAGCTGCCTGTCTCAGAAGAGCTAAGTTTTCTTTGAAGTCTCTTATTTATATTAAAAATGCATAGAGTTTGAATTTCAATTTTTAATTTATCTGCATTTAAAAATATTTAAAATGTTTCAGATTACTTTACTTGCTATCAAGTGTAACTGAAATTCCAGGAAGCTACTAGTTTCCTCTGTGGCTTTATAAATCCTGGCCTCCTGCTTCTAGGGCAGACAAAGTAACATGGTTCTTTATATGCTGCCCATAGATAGGCTCCTACATCCTTGAAAACCCAGCTCATATTCTGCTTCAATATTGAGTCTCCCTGCAGGGTCAGCAAGCCTAGAGTGATGTCTCTGTCCTAAAGAACTCTGAATTACAGCTCAGCCCCATGTCTCATACTGAAACTGCATAGTGTCTTTCCTTCTTTTGACTATGACCTTCATGGATGCAGTCCATCTATCATATATCTTCAAGAAGTTTGCAGCGGAGAAGAAGCTTGTTACATTTCTAATGAACAAAGCATTGAAGATAAGTGAACACATTATGTTAACCATTTTTACTTTTCCAAAGTAATCTGGAATTGCCAAAATAATGAAAGTCTACTTCTGAGTCCCAGCTTCTCTTAAACACTCTTCAATCTTGCTTTAAGTAGTTGTGTCAGTCTGGTGGTCCCTTGCAAAGCACACATTTAGTTTGCCCATGCATATACACCCAATTCTCAGTGATATCTCTGTCACATTGATTGACACTGGGCATGCCATTCATTTCTTCTCCTGTATCTGGAAAGTGGGGGTAATGGCATTTGCCAGCTACCACTCAGGAATGCTGCCAGAGTTGATGAAACCATGTTTTAAAAAGGCCTCTTTGAAGTAATATGCCACATAAATCACAGTCCCCATTCAAGTTGTTATTTTAGCACATTTATTTAGTGGTTTCATAGAACACTTATATTTCTTCCCAGATAATTCATATTGAGTTATTAGATGCATTTATACTCAGGCCCAAACAGAATTTTGTATTTATAACCTTCTGATGAACATTAGAATTAAACTTGATACCTTTTCCCCTCTACTCTTGGAAGTTTTCAAGTAGACTACCTCTATGAATATATGTCTGACTATTCCTATCCAAGTACTTATGCATATTATGAGATAATAGGTAAAACCACTCTGTGTCTTTGACTTTGAACATATTAGTATTTTTCTCTTGTGTAACCTTGTATTTTAATACTTTATCCCCAGTATTTAAAAATCTTTCTCTTGGGATAGACCATGGTAGAAGATAATATAAGAAACTGAATGTATACACACATACAAATGTGTGTGTGTGTGTGTGTGTGTGTGTGTGTGTGTATATATATGAATGACTGGGTTGCTTTTCTGTGTAGCAGAAATTGGCACAACATTGTAAATCTGCTATAATAAAAATAAAATAAATAAGACATACCATATGATATATATGGAATCTAATATATGGCAGACATGAACCTATCTACAGAAAAGAAACAAACTCATGGACATGGAGAACAGACTTGTGGTTGCCAAGAGGACGGGGAGGGAATGGGATGGACTGGGAGTTTGGGGTTAGTAGATGCAAACTATTGCATTTGGAGTGAATAAGCAATGAGATCCTGCTGTATAGCACTGGGAACTATATCTAGTCACTTGTGATGGAACATGATGGAGGATAATGTGAGAAAAAGAATGTACTATATATGTATGTATAACTGGGTCACTTTTCTGTATAGCAGAAATTGACAGAACATTGTAAATCAACTATAATAATTTTTTTTTAATTACAAGAAATACGTAAGTAAAAATCTCTCAGCTTTCAGAAGTTCCCTTGTGGTGCAGTATGTTAAAGATCTGGTATTGTCTGGCTTGGGTGGCTGCTGTGGCGCGGGTTCAGTCCCTGGCCCAGGAACTTCCACATGCTATAGCCATGGCCAAAAAAAAAAAAAAAAAAAAAAATCTCGGCTTTTGTAAAGCATCCTTAGTTCTCCCATCTCAGATCTCAGGTCTGTTGCTCCAAATTATCCATTTTTTATATAGGGTGATAGACTATCTAAAAACTGAGTGGTTTTAATTTTTAAATTCTAGTAACTGTCTATAAATACATGGCCAATAATTACTAGCTGCAGAAAATAAAAATCTCAGCCCCTCAGTTCCAGTAGCCTACAATGCAATTGCTCAGTAGCTCATGTGGCTCATGGTTACTGCATTTCCAACATCACAGAAAGGTCTATTAGACAGGGCTGGTCCATAAGATTTGTATCTTAAGACTAATGTATTCAGCTGAAATATTTTTAACTTTCTGTTCTTCCCTTTCACATCTGTCTTAGTTTCCTCCCCCCACCATACTACAATGAAAAGTTTTAGTTGTTAGGGCCTTAAAAAAGTCTCATCTCCCAGGCCACGATTTGAACACAAAGTCTGAGGAGAATGACATGTAGAATCACCATCTGGAGGTTGGTGCAGCGCCTGATCCAGCCATTTCTGAGAAATTGTCTGGGTTTGGAGGTACTCCCAGAACTCTGATTTAGCAGTTCCTAAGCTTATAGCAAGTCTGAAAGGAACACAAATCTGTTTTGTATATACAAATAAGTCCTCGTATGCTGCATGCCATTCTCAGTCTGCCAGTTTCATCTGGCTGCTCCAGAAAATATAATTCAATAGCACATTAATTAACCTACATGCAGGGGATTGGGCATTCTGATTATTGGGATGTTCTGGTTGAGTGATTAACCTGTTTTTCGCAGAAAAACTGCCGAGGCAAGGGATCTTCTATCCAAGATGTGCCACTGTAATTCTCTCTTCCAGATGATCACAGCTGCATTACTTCACTCCTCCAGAACTCAGTAATAATCTCCTTGCTAAAAACATTCAAATATGTAATTTATATATTCTCAAAGAGGCCTCAGAAAATAGATCAATAATGGTGTTTCAGATAATCTTAGAAAAAAGAGTCAACTTAGAAGGAAAAGTAACATCTTTGCCTACATGTCACACAGTTGTAACCTTCAGAAATTCCTGACAGCTGGACAATTTCTTCAAGTAGAATACCTGAAAATTTTTAGTCAGATATTTTATTTTCTTTAGTAATAAATACTTAAAAGTGCTTACTAGGTGTTAGGCAATGCTGCAAGAGCTTTACAGGTGTTAATTCATTTAATTTTTATAACCACCTTAGAATTAGGTATCACATTATTACATTTATTTTAAAGATGAAGAAACAAAGGCACAGAGAGCTATGAATGGACCAAGCCGATCTAGTTGAATGCTTCCTGGTATAAGATTTTGTAGCATCAATGAGTGAATAACCAGATTTACGAGAGGGCACCCAGATGAGTCAGGTGACTCCTTCTCCCACCCACCCCTTCCTAAATACTAGGTAAGCAGAGCTGACAGGCCAGCATGGGGACTGGACCTTGACTGTGTGAGTGAATAACCAGGTTTATGAGGAGGCACCCAGCTGAGTCAGGTGACTCCTGCTTGACTGTGCTCAATTAGGTCCAAAGTGAAAAATGGAGTCAAGACAGGCTTTTCTAATTTTTATTTAAGTAATTCTTCCTTGTGGTGTGTAAGGTTATTAGATATATAGAATTCATTCGTTTCAATAGATTTGCCTCTCAAAGGCAATTACTTTTTTTTTTTTTTCCAGTTTAGAAAATATATACTGAGCAATGGGCTAGCACCAGGAAGATTAAAGCAATATGAAATTGACTGAGGCATCATTGTGATTGATCCTTGATAGGTCCCCAACTTTAATAGGGAAAATAGTCAAACAGAAACTAATAATCTTTTAAAATACGTTATGAAACATGCTACAAGACAGAGTACAAAGTGCTGAAAGAATGTAGAAGGAAGAATGATCAGTTTTGGCTGGGGAAATCAAAGCATGTTTCAGTGAGGAGTAGCTGTTTGAGATCCAGGTTCACAGATGAGTAGGGATTCAGGCAAAAAAAAGGGGAGAAAATTTGAAAGTATAGTTGTGAAACACGTACATCTGAAAGATTTTGATGAGTACTGTAATGGCGATAAGGCCTTAGTGGTAAAATTAGGAATGATGGTGCAGGGGTGAGGGTGGGGGGAGAAAGGGAAATTGGGAAGAAGAAGATGTGTCTAGAGAAGATTTTAAAGATGAAGTGAATTTTCATTTTTAGGCTACCCAGCAAATAGCAGATACTGGATTCAAGAATTTCTACATTTCATTTCATTGTACTTCACATTAAGAAATTATTTTTTTCTTTTGTCATTTTAGGGCCACACCTGAGGCATGTGGAAATTTCCAGGCTAGGGGTCTAATTGGAGCTACAGCTGCCAGCTATGCCACAGCCACAGCAACGTGGGACCTGAGCCACGTCTGCAACCTACCCACTGAGCAAGGCTAGGGATCCAACGCGCAACCTCACAGTTCCTGGTCAGATTCGATTTCGCTGAACCACGATGGGAACTCCTCTACGAAATTTTTTGCCTAGTTTATTTAAACATTTAAGTACAAGCCAATAGAAAAATACTAGAAAAATCCACTTTCACTTTCAAACGTGTTTTTCCAGAGTCTGGAAAATATTTTTAACTTTAGGATGGGATAAAGCAGATAAAACTAAGGCTAAATTTCTAAAAATGTTTTGTTTGGGAAAACTTTAAATAAATCCTTGTCAGAAGCTATAGTGTTTGAACACTACCGATCCCCTTGACCAGAAAAAAAAAAAAAAAAGTGAATAGGCACATTTAAAATATGAGGAATGACTAATCAAAATAAAGGAAAAAGTTTTCTTTGCCTAGAGAGGTTTCACTGAGGTTTTTTTGTTGTTCGTGTTAGCTACAGAATGGAGTATAAGTTTTACAGTTAATATGTTACTTTACAGCTATATTAAATTATGAATTTCTAAGCTTGCATTTTCTTTTATTTTTCATCTCTGGTAATTTAATAGCATGTTAATATGCCTCATACACCTTAACAAAGGTGACTATACCTCTTTAAAACCTATTTTTAAGAGCCCAAAGAAACATCTTCCTAACTACACTTTTGTCTTTTCTGGCAGATGACATTTGACCCAGAAATCTTCTTCAATGTTTTACTGCCACCAATTATATTTCATGCAGGATACAGCTTAAAGAAGGTAACTATAGAGTGATCGCGTTCTTTTATCATTAAGTAGATAATTTTGCCAGCACTAATGAAAAAAGCCAGTTATTTTATACATTTACCTATTTGGTAAGAATATCATTATCTTAGATTTTGTGATACAGACTCAAATTTGACATGCTTAGCATTCTTCTCAACCTGCTCTGACCAATATACTGACCAATTGCCACCTGCAGCTCTTAAGCCCTTGAAATGTGGCTCGTCTGAATGAAGATGTGCTTTAAATGTACAATATGGGGGAGTTCCCTTCGTGGCTCAGTGGTTAACGAATCCAACTAAGAACCATGAGGTTGCGGGTTTGATCCCTGGCCTTGCTCAGTGGGTTAAGGATCCGGCATTGCCGTGAGCTGTGGTGTAGGTTGCAGATGCAGCTCGGATCCCGTGTTGCTGTGGCTGTGGCGAAGGCCGGCAGCTACAGCTCCTGTTAGACCCCTAGCCTGGGAACCTCCATGTGCCGCGGGTGCGGCTTTTCATAAAGGCAAAAAGACAAAATAAATAAATAAATAAATAAAAATAAATGTACAATATGCACTGGATTTCAAAGATTCAGTCTCAAAAAAGAATGTAAAATATTTCAATAATGTTTTAATTGATTTCATGTAGACATGATAATGTTTCGGATATGCTGGGTTAAATAAGACGTATTATCAAAATTAATTTTGCTTTTTTAAACTTATTTTAATGTGGCTACTAAAATTTTTTAAATGATATATATTTCTCTGGGGCAATATTATTCTAGATGATTGTAACCAAAGAGTAGTTGTTAATTAATATTGAGTTTATCCATCGGGGAGAAAATTCAAAAGTGCTGTGCTAACATTCAGCTATTGATTCTCATAGAGAGAAAGTCCAATTTTGCAGTGTCTATGAACTAGCATGGCATTGCCTAGGTGCACATTTCCTAAATTAGGAATACGCATCATGGTTTAAGTACTAGCATCCCTGTTACTGCAGAGTAAGGCTCTGGCCTGAATGAGTTTCAAGATGCAGAAGTAGTGCAGCTGCTTTTCTGCTGCCCACCCCCCAACTCCAGAGGTTCTTAGGGCTTTTCTCCCTTTGGCCTGTGGGCTCCAGCAATCCTGGCTTGTTTGGCACAGATCTGATTTTCTTGTGTACTCCAGGCTCCCTCTTGCTGTCAGTTCTGGCTACTCAGATCCAGCTTACAGAACTGGAAGGGAGTTTTCCCAAGCAAGCATTTGAAGATTTAGAAGGCTGGATTTATTCGCATCATCCTTCCTTATCCAAGCCCCAACACTAGTGTTATTTTTTGTGATTCATTAAAATAAACTGTTGTAGGTGATTAAAGTTTTGCTTCATCACATTCAGAATAAATATAAATCAGTGATCCAGTAAAAGTCAAAAGCCAAGTTAAGTCATTCAGAACAGTGATTTTAAAGTCGTAAAGAAGTTCCAGTGACAATAAAACTTTTTTAAAAACTCTGTTTTCCTTGAATCATTCTAGAGTCCTGCATGGCCATTGCCCCAACCCTTCGCTCTCTCCTCAGGTCCAGCCAGTTCTGGAAGTAGTTTCTCTAATCTTACCATGTCACCTTCCAGATGTATTTTTTCCCCTATTCTTGGAAACCTCTGTGCTTTGCACTGTAAATCAGATAAGCATTATTTGTGTAATAAGGCCAGGAACTGAGATGCCAAAAACCAAATTTGCTTAAACAGTGAGGAAAGATAGGGGCTATGAAAACTCATACATTTATTTTTACTTCTTGTTACACTGAGAAAAAAATGCTAATATGAAATATAAATTTTTTTCTCCCCAGAGACACTTTTTTCAAAATTTAGGATCTATTTTAACATATGCCTTCTTGGGAACTGCCATCTCCTGTATCGTCATAGGGTAAGTGACATTCAGAGCTCAAGTTCCAGAAGGCTGTGGGTCCAGTGATCTGTGGGAGGAATCGCACATCGCACATTTCCTGGACTCACACTGACTGGGTGAACTGTCATCTTTTTTCAGTATATCACATCTTTATACATTTTTCTGACAGAGTTTCAAGACTTGTATGTTTTCTGACAAATACAAGGCTTCACATCAAAGCAAACTAGAATTAGATTGTTGGACTTTCTGAGTTTTAGATTGCTGATTTAGAAAGTGGATAATTTGGCTTGAGTTATGTGATGTACATTGCTTTTGGTGGGGGGCTTAAATAAAACAGATAAGCATATTGCATTCCGTTTTCCATCTTCTTTGCAAGACCTTACCTATATTTGACAGGAGTACAAAAGTAGCCAAATGTCAAGGGTTTTCTTTCTAAGGGGAAGTTTATAAGAAAGTAGTCTGAGACAGACATCTCCAAATATGAGCAGAGTTATTTAATGCCAGGATGGCTTTTTGGTCAATACACTGTCAAATGCAGACTTGTTTTTTTCTCATTTTATTTTATTGGCTATGCTGCTAAGCTTCAAGTCTAACTATATAGACTCTGGCTTGCAGCTCATCATAAAGCAAAATGTGGCACAAAATGGTGAAGACAATCCAATTCACTTATAATCCTATCCAGTACATTAAATCTCTACTGCAGAAAACATGTCCAGCAGCTATGACTCTGATGGTGTAGATGTCTTAAATTTTCTGAAACAGCCAAGTCTCTACCCTGGAATTTTACTGCATACAGCTGTTATGTCTCTAACACAAGAAACTGAAGCTAAAATCACGTTAGTCACTCATCCAGCCTTTCCTTATGAAGTTGTGTCGTTGGAAGGCTAAGGAGTTATTATTATTTGGACCTGAAAGCAGAGATGGTTTATGTTGAATTCTCTGTTAAATTTTTATTGATTCAAGTCTAGAACAACTCAGGCTACATTATATAAAAAAGTGTCTAGCATGGTTAAGGGAGTGAGGAAGCTGAAGATTTTAGCACCCATAAGTAGAGGCTTTCAGAGACAGACTGGGAGCTGCATAAAGACTAGACAACTAAGAGGTCTACCAACTGCTCATGACTGAGAGTCACAGTAGATTTGATCCTTCTCAAAGCTTTTCTGTTCAGAGGAGAGCTTTTCTGTTCTGTGGGTATTCCGTAGCCAAATATGCAAATTTCAAAGCTGGCAAGGGCCTCAGAGATCTGTGTAATTAAAACCTTTCCTTCTGCAGATGACATCTTGAAGGCCAATTTATTTTTTCAGTCTCATCTTCTACAAGAACCAGGACCCTGGTCAGGAAAAAATTCAGAACTTCTGCTCCTGATCCAGTACGATTTATAATCCCTTCCTCTTCATTCAGCAATTTCTCTCAAATTCTATTATATCCCTAATCATTTTTCCTGTACATTGATGCCAGAATCTGATATGTGTGGACTCTTAACAGTTGTTTATCAGTTTATGGCAAATATTGATCTTTAGCAATTCTTCAGATATGGAAATCTGAAGTTTCTAATGGATCCAGATTCTAAACTTGTGGACTATGCTGTCATATTATGGAATAATCAGTTTCATTATTACCCTGTTTCTTTTGCATAACTAATTTTAAGTATACTTAAGTGTATGCATTTATATAATATGCTTTTACTATCATTAAAAATCTATACATCTGTTTTTTAAAGAGTAACCATGTACAGCGTGTGTGTGTGTGTGTGTGTGTGTGTGTGTGTGTGTGCATGCGTGTGTGCTTGTACACATGTGTTGTATGTAATTAACTTGTTCTTAAAATTTTCAGTTCAGGAGATCTGGTGATACATAGTTACTGTAGTTGAGAAGCTGTTCTAATTGACTTTTAAGGCTGCAATCAATAATTTATAATCGAAAGTGATTTTAATGAAAAGTGCATCCCTGGCAAAACTTTTAGAACTATGTTCTTTGTTTGAACAACAAGAACTTATAGGGTGCATTCTTAATGTGAGTCATTAGATTAAAATGCAGAAGGGATAGATAGTTTAAAGATTTTAAAATTTTGTCCACCAAGGTAAGGGAAATCATTAAGAGCTTTAGCTTGAGGTTGACAAGGTCAGATTTACACTTTTTTGGCAGGGGAGGCAGTTAGGGCTGCACCTGTGGCATATGGAGGTTCCCAAGCTAGGGGTCTAATTGGAGCTACAGCTGCTGGCCTACAACGCAGCCACAGCAACACCAGATCCGAGCTGCATCTGCCACCTACACCACAGCTCACAGAAACACTGGATCCTTAACCTACTGAGCAAGGTTGGGGTAGAAACCACAATCTCATGTTTCCTAGCTGGATTTGTTTCCTCTGCACCACAACAGAAACTCCCAGATTTACACTTTATGAAGTTCGTTCTGGTGGCCGTTTGAAGGACAAATTTTAAAGTGGGGAAAGGCAGTGAGGGGACTACTTAAGAGAGAATTTCCAGGGTAGGTTGGAAGTGATGAGGGCCTAGTGTCAGGCAATGGCAGTAAGGGTGGGTAAGGAGTCATCAACTTGTTGAAATCCTGAGAGAATGGGGTCATCCAGGGCAAGTGTGTGGAGCAAGAAGAGAAGTTATTTGGGCAACAGCACTATTTTAGGGAACAGAAAAGGTTCCCACAAAGGACTTAGAAGTACTGGGCCCAAGAAACAGGAAACAAATCATCAGGGAATGTGTCTGGAAATCAAAGGAAGAGGTAGATGGCAAGTGAACAGTGTCTAACACATGAGAAGTCAAGTGGGGTAGGCGTAGGTATCCACTGGATTCAACCCCTGCGAGATGATGAGTGAATTCACACTTAATCTATGCGCAGAAATAGAGGAAGAGTATTGACATGTTCAATTGTTTGGGGTACTGTATGATGAGAAACAATGATTTACTTTCATGCTGTTGATCTCCCGGTACAATTTCAGAAATTCCAAAGGAAGGGTGCACACTTAAATTTAGACCAAACTAACACTTCGATAATTGGGTAACTCTCATTGCGTGAGTTACTCAAACTTAACACTGAAACCTTAAAAAATTACCAGTTACATGTTTCTGATAAATTAATGGCGATAAGAACAACACAACAAATACTTCTTAAGTGCTTGATATGTACTTTGGACCTTTTAAAAGTATTTTACATCGATTATTTCACTTAATCCTACAAGTAATCCTATTAAGAAGATACCTTTATTACCCTTATAACAGTTGAGACAGCATAGGTTTGGTGAGAATAATATGGTGTAAATAATAGGACTATTTAGTTATTAACACTAAATAGTTTGGCTCCAGAGTCAAATTCTTAATGCCAGTAATGTGCTTTACTTCCATCTATTATTAGCATTAAAAATAACTTTAAAATATTAAACTAACAATAAAATGATGTAAATCAGTCTATATTTACTAACATGCCACATGCTTCTGCATTTATTCCCTTAGGAGTTCTCATAGACGTGAGAGTTTTTTTTTGTTTTTGTTTTTGTTTTTATTAGGGAATTCCATCCAAAAAGAATCACATTTTTTAAGGGGAAGAAGGGATGCCTGAACTTATGTAGACATACTCATACTTGCATGAATTGGGAAAAGGAGGGCTTTAGGTCAGTCAGTTAGATTGGACTCTGAGAATAATTTTGTTTTTTTATTTTTATTTTTTTCTTAATGGCTTTTATTTCAATTATATGTGTACATAAATCATCACAAGTCAATTTTATAGATTTTGTATCCCAAACCCACAGTGTATCCCCCCACCCACCCAGATTGTCTTATTTGAAAAACCAAGGTTTTCCAAAGTCTATGAGTCATTATCTGTTCTGCAAAGAGATTCATTGTGTCTTTTTAGTTTCCACATGTAAACGGTAGCATTGGATGTTGCTGTCTAATTGTCTGACTGGTTTCACTTTGCATGATAATTTCTAAGTCCATCCATGTTGCTATAAATGTTGGTAATTCGTTCCTTTTAAAGGCTGAGTAACATTCCATTGTGTGTATGTACCATATCTTCCCTATCCACTCCTCTATCGATGGACATTTAGGTTGTTTCCATGACCTGGCTATTGCATAGAGTGCTGCAATGAACACCGGAGTACATGTGTCTTTTCGGGTCGTGGTTTCTGCTGGATAGATGCCCAGGAGTGGGATTGATGGATCAAATGGTAATTCTATTTTGAGTTTTCTAAGAAATCTCCATACTGTTTTCCACAGTGGCTGCACCAATTTGCATTCCCACCAACAGTGTAATAGGGTTCCTTTTTCTCCACACCCTCTCCAGCACTTATTGTTTGTAGACTTTTTTATGATGGCCATTCTGGCTGGTGTAAGGTGGTACCTCATAGTGGTTTTGATTTGCATTTCTCTAATGAGGAGTGATGTTGAACACCTTTTCATGTGTTTATTTGCCATCTGCATGTCTTCTTGGGAGAATTGTCTGCATAGATACTCTGCCCATTTTTGATGGGGTTGTTTTCTTCTTTGGTGTTGAGCTGTAGGAGGTGTTTGTGAATTTTGGAGATTAATCCCTTGTCAGTTGAATCATTTGCAAATATTTTCTCCCATTCTGTGGGTTGTCTTTTCGTTTTGTTTAGAGTTTCCTTTGCTGTGCAGAGACTTTGAAGTTTAATTAAATCCCATTTGTTTATTTCTCTTTTTATTGTACTTACTCTGACACATGAATCTGAGAAGATGTTGCTATCATTTATGTCAGAGTGTGTTTGGCCTATGTTTTCCTCTAAGAGTTTTATAGTATCTGGTCTTATATCCAGATCTTTAATCCATTTTGAGTTTCTTTTTGTGCATGGTGTTAGGAAGTGTTCTAGTTTCATTGTTTTACATGTAGCTGTCCAGTTTTCCCAGCACTACTTATTGAAGAGGCTGTCTTTTGTCCAGTGTATATTCTTGGCTCCTTTATCATAGATTAGTTGACTATAGATGCGTGGATTTAATTCTGGGCTTTCTATCCTGTTCCACTGATCTATATTTCTGTCTTTGTGCCAGTACCATACGGTTTTGATGACTGTAGCTTTACAGTAGAGTCTGAAGTCAGGGAGCCTGATTCCTTCAGCTCCATTTTTCTTTTTCAAGATGTCTTTGGCTGTTCTGGGTTTTCTGTGTTTCCAGACAAACTTTAAACTGTTTTGTTCTAGTTCTGTGAAAAAGGTCCTTGGTAATTTGATAGGGATTGCATTGAATGTGTAGATTGCCTTGGGTAGTATAGTCATTCTGATAATATTGACTCTTCCAATCCAAGAGCAAGGTATGTCTTTCCACCTGTTCAAGTCATCCTTGATTTCTTTCATCAGCACCTTATAATTTTCAGAGTACAAGTCTTTTGTCTCTTTAGGCAGGTTTATTCCTAAGTATTTGATTCTTTTTGACGCGATGGTAAATGGGATTGCTTCTCTAATTTCTCTTTCTGATCTTTCATTGTTGGTATATAGAAATGCAGTTGATTTCTGTGTATTAATTTTGTATC
>PVHT021183693.1:1885652-1950086 GCA_004024745.2 Catagonus wagneri | reverse complement strand
ATCAGCACCTTATAATTTTCAGAGTACAAGTCTTTTGTCTCTTTAGGCAGGTTTATTCCTAAGTATTTGATTCTTTTTGACGCGATGGTAAATGGGATTGCTTCTCTAATTTCTCTTTCTGATCTTTCATTGTTGGTATATAGAAATGCAGTTGATTTCTGTGTATTAATTTTGTATCCTGCGACTTTGCCAAATTCATGGATGAGCTCTAATAGTTTTCTGGTAGAGTCTTTAGGGTTCTCTAGGTATAGTATCATGTCGTCTGCAAAAAGTGATAGTTTTACTTCTTCTTTCGCAATTTGGATTCCTTTTATTTCTTTTTCTTCTCTGATTGCTGTAGCTAGGACTTCCAGAACTATGTTGAATAGTAGTGGCGAGAGTGGACATCCCTGTCTTGTTCCTGATATCAGCGGGAATTCTTTCAGCTTTTCACCATTGAGAATGATGTGAGCTCTGGGTTTGTCATAGATGGCCTTGATTATGTTGAGGTAGGTTCCCCCTATGCCCACTTTCTGAAGGGTTTTTAATCAGAAATGGGTGTTGGATTTTATCAAAGGCTTTTTCTGCATCTACAGAGAGGATCATATGGTTTTTATTCTTCAGTTTGTTAACGTGGTGTATCACACTGATTGATTTGCGGATATTGAAGAATCCTTGCATCCCTGGGATAAAGCCCACTTGATTGTTTTGTACAATTCTTTTAATGTATTGTTGGATTCAGTTGGCTAGTATTTTGTTGAGAATTTTTACATCTATGTTCATCAGTGAGATTGGCCTGTAATTTTCTTTTTTTTGTGGTATCTTTGTCTGGTTTTGGCATCAGGGTGACGGTTGCTTCATAGAATGAGTTTGGGAGTGTCCCTTCCTCTGCAATTTTTTGGAAGAGTTTCAGAAGGATAGGCGTTAGCTCTTGTCTAAATGTTTGATAGAATTCACCTGTGAAACCATCTGGTCCTGGTTTTTGTTTGTTGGAAGTTTTTTAATCACAGTTTCAATTTCAGAGCTTGTGACTGGTCTATTCATATTTTCTATTTCACCTTGGTTTAGTCTTGGGAGATTGTACTTTTCTAAGAATTTGTCCATTTCTTCTAGGTCTTGCATTTTGTTGCCATATAGTTGCATATGGTAGTCTCTTGTGATCCTTTGTATTTCTGTGATGTCTGTTGTTACTTCTCCTTTTTCATTTCTAATTTTATTGATTTGTGTCCCCTCTCTTCTTTTCTTGATAAGTCTGGCTAATGGTTAATCGATTTTGTTGATCTTTTCAAAGAACCAGCTTTTAGTTTCATTGATCTTTTCTATGGTTTTCTTCATTTCTATTTCGCTGATTTCTGCTCTGATCTTTATGATTTATTTTCTTCTACTAACTTTAGGTCTTGTCAGTTATTCC
The DNA here is from genome assembly GCA_004024745.2 of Catagonus wagneri. Lineage (NCBI taxonomy): Eukaryota > Metazoa > Chordata > Mammalia > Artiodactyla > Tayassuidae > Catagonus > Catagonus wagneri. The sequence continues at coordinate 1,948,696 of PVHT021183693.1, read as the reverse complement.
CTCTCTAGCTGCTTTAGATGTAAAGTTAGATTGTTTATTTGAGCTTTTTCTTGTTTCCTGAGGTAGGCTTGTATTGCTATAAACTTTCCTCTTAGAACTGCTTTTGCTGCATCCCAGAGGTTTTGGAGTGTCGTGTCTTTGATGTCATTTGCTTCTAGGTATTTTTTAATTTCCTCTGACTTCTTCAGTGATCCATTGGTTATTTAGTAGCATGTTGTTTAGTCTCCACGTATTTGTATTTTTGGCCATTTTTCTCTTGTTGTTGATTTCCAGTTGTATAGCATTGTGGTCAGAGAAGATGCTTGAAATGATTTCAGTTTTCTTAAAGTTACTGAGGCTTGATTTGTAACCCAGGATGCGATCAATCTTAGAGAATGTTCCATGCGCACTTGAGAAGAATGTGTATTCTGTTGCTATTGGGTGGAATGTCCTAAAATATCTATTAAGTCCATCTGAATCAATGCTTCATTCAGGGCCTGTGTTTCCTTATTGATTTTCTGCCTGGATGACCTGTCCATTGCTGTAAGTGGGGTGTTAAATTCCCCCACTATGATGGTGTTATTGTTGATTTCTCCATTTAAGGTTGTTAGCAGTTGCCTTATATATTGTGGTGATCCTATGTTGGGTGCATAGATATTTAAAATTATTATATCTTCCTCTTGGATTGATCCTTTGATCATTATGTAGTGCCCTTCCTGGTCTCTTAAAATGTTCTTCATTTTAAAGTCTATTTTGTCTGATAGGAGTATTGCTACTCCGGCTTTCTTTTGATGCCCGTTTGCATGGAATATTTTCTTCCATCCTCTCACTTTCAATTTGTATGTGTCTCTAGAAGTGAAGTGGGTCTCTTGAAGACAGCATATATATGGGTCTTGTTTTTGTATCCATTTAGCTAGTCTATGTCTTTTGGTTGGGGCTCAGTCCATTAACATTTAAGGTAATTATTGATATATATGTTCTTATTGCCATTGTATTAACTATTTGTGGTTTTTGTTGCTCTTTTTTCTTCCCTTATTCTTTTGTTGTCTCCTCTCACAAGATGGCTATCTTTAATGTTGTATTTCAGTTGATTTTTCTTATTTGCTTGTGTATCAGTTGTAGATTTTTGGTTTGCGGTTACCCTGAAGTTTTGATATAGGAGTCTATATATAACTGAGATTGTATTAAGTTGTTGGTTTCTTAATTGCACGTGCTTCTCCAGTGACCTGCATTTGTGCTCTCTTCTCATGATTTCTGATTTTGGTAGCATAATTGTGCATGGATGATTTAGTATCTTTACTGTATATGTGCCTTTATTGGTGGGCCTTGTCATTTGTAGTGTTTTTGTTTCTGGTCGTGGCCTTTTCCTTTCTGCCTAGAGAAGTTCCTTTAGGATTTGTTGTAAAGCTGGTTTAGTGTTGCAGAAATCTCTTAGCTTTTGCTTATCTGTAAATTTGATCTCTCCTTCAAATCTGAATGAGAGCCTTGCTGGATAAAGTAATCTTGGTTGGAAGTTTTTCCCTTTCATCACATTTAGTATATCATGCCACTCCCTTCTGGCCTGCAGAGTTTCAGATAAAAAATCTGCTGATAACCTTATTGGGGTTCCCTTGTATGTCATTTGTTTCTTTTCCCTAGCTGCTTTCAATATTTTCTCTTTGTCTTTAATTTTGGTCATTTTGATTAATATGTGTCTGGGGGTGTTTCTCCTTGGGTTTATTTTATATGGTATTCATTGCCCTTCCTGGATTTGAGTGAGTGTTTCCTTTCCCATATTAGGGAAATTTTTGGCTATAATCTCCTTGATATTTTTTTCTGTCTCCTTCTCTCTCTCTTCTCCCTCTGGCACCCCTATAATATGGATGTTGGTGCGTTTAACATTATCCCAGAGTTCTCTGAGACTCAGCTCATTTCCTTTCAATCTTTTATCTCTTTTCTCTTCTGCATTAGTGATTTCCACTAATCTGTCCTCCATCTCACTGATTCGTTCTACTGCCTCCTGTATTCTACTGTTGGCTGCTTCTAATGAATTTTTATTTCAGTTATTGTATTTTGCATCTCTTCTTGTTTAATTTTTACAGCTTGTATTTCTTTGCTTAGTGTTTCCTGTAAATGATCAATCTTTGCCTCCAGTCTATTTCCAATGCCTTGCATCATCTTCAGCATCAACAGTCTAAAGTCTCTTTCTGGGAGGCTGATTATCTCCTCATCACTGAGCTGTTTTTCTGGGCTTTTGTCTTTCTCCCTTATCTGAGTTAGAGCTTTCTGTCTTTTCATTTTTATAGGTTTTTGGTGTGGTGACCTTGTGGCAACAATAGAGTTGTAGCCTCTCTTAGTTCAGGTGTTTGCCTCCCCTGTGGCTAAAGTTGGTATGGAGGGGGCTTGCTGTAGGCTTCCTGATGGGAGGGATTGATGCCTGCCCACTGGTAGGTGGGGTTGATTCCTCTCCCTCTGATGGCTGGGGCTTTGTCTCTGGATGAGATTAGAGGCTGGCTGTGTGCCTGAGGGGTCTTTAGGCAGCCTGTTTACTGATGGGTGGGGCTGAGATCTCACCTGAATTGTTGTTGGCCTGGGGCTTCTCAGGGCTGATGGGAGGGACCAGATTTTCCCAGAAATGGCCCCCTCCAGAGAAGTGCAGGCTGCTGAATGTTCCTGAGGTCTTCACCTCCAATGCCCTTCCCCCACCACAAACCACAGTCACCCCTGTTTTCCCAGGAGATCCTCCAAGAATTGCAGTCAGGTTCCACCCAGAATCCTATGGAGACTTCTTTGCCCTGGGCCCCAGTGCACGTGAAAGTCTGTGTGTGCCTTTCAAGAATGGGGTCTCTGTTTCCCCCAGTCCTGTGGAGCTCCTGCACATAAGCCCCGCTGGCCTTCAATGTCAGATACTCTGGGGGCTCTTTCTCCCTGTGCCCGATCCCCAGACGTGGAGTTTTGAAGTGGGGCTCAGAACTCTCAGTCGTGTAGCTTAGTCTCTGTGATACAGTTACTTTCCAGTCTGTGGGGCGCCCCACCCGGGAGGTATGGGGTTGCTTGTATCACATAATTGCCCCTCCTACCTCTTGATGTGGTCTCCTCTTTGTCTTCTGGAGCAGAATATCTTTTTTGGAAGTTTACAGTCCATTTGGTTGAAGGTTGTTTGGCATTTGGTTGTAGTTTTGTAGTTTTTTGGGACAGAAGTTGAGCTCCAGTCCTTCTCTTCTGCCATCTTAATCCCTGAGAATAATTTTATGAAGGAGGTAGATTCTGGGTAGTCATTTAGTGAAGCAGGATAAAGTAGTTGGATTTTCCATATTATCAAGTATTATTAGTCCTGGTGCGTGTGGAGAATGTTATGCAAGTTACTAAGTTGGAGAGTACGTTTCACAGAGCAATGTAAGGGAATGTGGAAACTGAAAGCCTGGAGAGTCTGCTGACAGCCATGGAGCCCAGGATCAGAGATTTATGAGAATGTGAAGGTCTTGAAGAATGATTGTGGAACATGAATGAAAACTCAGCTACTGGCCATGGTCTTCTGTAGGTAAAGACTGGATCTAATCAGCCATAGGTTGTTTTAGAGCTGGACTCAGATGCTTTATAGGAGTTGAGATCATTGAGTCCATTTAAATGATTTTCTTTAGTTTTATTTACTTCATTTTCTTTCAAAAATTAGATGTAAATCGCCTTTTTATAACATGAGAAAGTTTAATGGTATCTCCCTGGCCAGTGAAATCAAAGAAATCTTAAAAAAAAATTTTAAGAATAGATTTTTCTTAAAGAATTCAACAACTTTTTCTAGTCCTTTCTCTCCTTTTGTCACTTAAGAAATATTTTAAATAATGTTTTTAAATAAACCACATGTTTTTCTCTATTCATCTCTCTACCTTTGAGGACTATTCCTTTATCTTTGACATCATGTCTCTGCTCTTATGGCCACACAGATGTGTCATCATAGTGGCAACCTAACTAATAATGCTTACTGTCAGAACATACGTTTTTGTGTCCTAAGGATTCATTGGTAACCATAAAATGCTTTTCTTTAAAAATGATTAAAATTATATCATTTTAGTTCCCCGATAATGAGAAATTAAAACAAGTGCCACAACTTCAATAATATTTGAAAAAATAAACCAGATCTAAATGATGAGGAAAGGGGTGTAAATTTTAAGAATAGATAATGCTTTAAGTCACATCTCATGTGCCAGACACTGATCTATACTTTTTACACACATTACTTCATTTTATTCTCCTAATGCCCCTATGAGATAGGTACTGTTAGTATCCTTATTTCACATACAAATATGCTGAGGTTGAGACTTGCTCAAGGTACACAGTAAGTAAATGGTAATAAATGACAGCCAGTCTGACTTCAGAACAGACACTCTTAAAATTTCCTTGTCCTCCTCCTCCTTCTAAGATGATACCTTACATTTCCTGTAGTGTTTTGCAATTAATAACTTTATCTCCCAGGCAAACCAAGCTCTCAGTAATTTCAGATTCTTACATTTATTATTATGGCTAGCAACTATAAAAAATCTGAATGTTTAAAAACGAGCTGTGAATATAATTGAAAAGCAGAATTGTCTTTTCTTACTGGAGGTATTTGGAAGGATGGTATGAATCCCTTTTACTTGCTTACAGTTGCTGGATTCTGGGTAACTCATTCGGGAAAACCTAGTTTCAGAAATGGGAGGCTGTTTATATTGTTCATATCAACATTCCTTTGGGTTCCTTAACATACCACAGAAGCATGCCTGACACTCTAACTCTTGTATCATTGTGCCTTCTAATCTGGGGCCTTTAGGATTAAGTGCCCATAGTACTGGTTTTGGAATCACTATTGCTCTGACCTTAAATGGGATAAGGTGTGGGAGGTTCAGTAGTCTTAAAAATGCTTACCCCTAAACTTGGAAGAAGGGACAAGGGCCTAGAACCAAATCCCGAAAAGGTATACTCCATAGATGGAATTAAAACAAGATTTCAGCACCCCAAGTGCTAACACTGGAAAGAGAATGGCCTAGAGCAGAGATTTTCTTTTTATTTTATTTTTTTGCTTTTTTTAGGGCTGCACTCACGGCATATGGAGTTTTCCAGGCTAGGGGTCAAATGGGAGCTGCAGCCGCCAGCCTACACCAGAGCAACTTGAGATCTGAGCTTTGTCTGTGACCTAAACCACAGCTCACAGCAACTCTGGATCCTTACCCACTGAACAAGGTCAGGGATCAAACCTGCATCCTTATGGATCCTAGTTGGATTCATTACCACTGGCCATGAAGGGAACTCCCAGAGCAGAGTTCTTAATCCAGGAAACAGATCCTTAAAAGGTGCATGGAAAGACTTTCGGGAAACAACCAACTCCCTTAAATTATCCACAAATTTTTTATAGGTGAGAGTCTGCATGGATTTCACTGTTTTATCGGCTTTGCTTGGGAATTACAGTTGACAAAGAACAAGTATGTTTTTCAAGAGCCTAAACAGAGAGTTGGGAAAGGAAGGATCTTACATATCTCCATCTTTAAGTAGAACTGAAGAATTCTCTAGACTGTATTCAGGGTGGCCATAAAGTCTGGAAATATGCATGCCATTATTTTATCATGTACTATAATGTAGTAACAGTAAACCAGCTATTGCATATTTGTCTGTGTTCCTAGACTTGCTGGCAATTCTGTATCCATACCTAGCAGTGGAATTGCCATGTAGTATGGTCTGAAAATAAATGCTCGTTTTTACAAAATAATGCAAAATCATTTCCAAAGCAGTTTTACCATCTTTTCCTCTTAATTTTTGGCAATCTTAAGTATGAAATGAAATTATACTGTGGTCTTTTTTGTATTTCCTTTATTGTTAATGAAGTTGGTTATATTTTCATATGACACCTGACCAAACTTTCTGTCCATTTTTCTAATGTTTTATCCATTTTAATTTATTTGCATAATTTCTTTATATGTTCTACATGGTAATCTGAATTGAGTTACATATGCCACAGATATTTTCTCCCACTTTGTGTCTTATGCTTTTACTTTTTCATGATGTCTCTTAATGAACAGAATTTCTTAAATCAATATAGTTAAATTTATTAATTTTTTAATGTTAGCATTTTTTAAATTTTATTTAATAAATTCTTCCATACCCCAGAATCAGCAAGACATTTTCTTCTAAAGTGTTTTAAAGTTTTGCCTTTTGCAGTAAGCCCATTTTGAAGAATTTTTTTGTGTGTGTACTATGAAGTAGACATCTAATTGAATATTTCCTCCTCAAAGGGGCAACCAATTATTCTAACATCGTTTATTTTCTAACCCCAATTTCCCCCAGAATCTACTGTGTCTCCTGTTCTATGTATTGTGGTTTCTTTTTCTCAAGCATTCATTCTATCTGATTGGTCTATAGTCTATCCTTGCACCAACCAGTACCATAGTCTCCTAATTATGATGGCTTCATAAGTCTTTATATCTTAAGAGGATACTCATCTTCATGAGTACTTTTTCTATTGTTAGTGTTTAACTCTTGAATAGAAATTTATTCCAATGTATATATTTATGAGTATATAGTTTTAACATTTATAAATACATTCTTATATACTTGGAACATATTTCTATACTTTGTAACCATATTTCTGAGTGTTTTCCTTAGGGACCCACTTGCGCATGTATTCCAGGTATAAAAAATATTAGTAGCAACTTGTTCAAAATAGCAAAAACATTTCATTAAAAGGAGAAAAGGAAAATGAATTTATAGTATATAATATTACATAGCAGCAGAAAGCAATGAAATAAAATTGCTTATGACAGTGTAGGTGAATCTTGAAAACATAGATCAGTAAATCAAGTCCCATAAAATTGCATGTAATATAACCTCACTTTTTAATAATTTTTATTTTTTTCCTTTATAGCTGGTTTATAGTGTTCTATCATAACCTCATTTTTATAATGTTTGTAAATAATCAAAATTAAACAATATTGCATAATTATGCATGCATACAGGTGAGAATGCATATATGCATGTGTGTGTAGTAAATAAGGGAATTAAAAAAACAAAAAAATTCACCAATGTGGTAATTTCTGGGAAAGAGGGAAAAGAACATGATGGAAAGAAACACATAGAAGAGATAAGTTATTGGAAATATTCTGGCTCATGGGTTGGAGTGGGTTTCCAGGTATTAAATATACTGTTATAACCTGTAACTTGTGTTATATCTTCTATACATTCTCTTTCATGTATCAATTATATTAAAAAGAAAGTGAAAGAACAAATAAATGGAAGGAGCTATTTAATAGTTTTCTAAGTTTAAGTAGCTCAATTATACAGCCTACTTCAGTTTCTGGGAAACCTGACTCTTCTATTGTTTCCCTTTGTGTGTGTTTTAATAAGAACAACTCCGCTGGCAGGGAGTAATAGAGATACAAAGGTACCAAGAGTGTATTGGTTAATTCTCTTTTTTTTTTCTTTTTAGGGCCGCACCCATGACATATGGAGGCTCCTAGGCTAGGGGTCTAATTGGAGCTGTAGCTGCCAGTCTACACCACAGCCACAGCCACGCCAGATCTGAGCCGTGTCTGTGACCTACACCACAGCTCACGGCAACACTGGATCGTTAACCCACTGAGCAAGGCCAGGGACTGAAACCACAGCTTCATGGTTCCTAGTCAGATTTCATTAACTGCTGCGCCACGGCGGGAACTCCCCCCTGGTTAATTCTTATCAACCACAAAGCCCTATATTTTTCCTCTCTCCTATCTTCACCTTCTCTCTTCTTTCTCCCTTCTCTCTTCCCCTCCTTCCCAACCATGTTTTTCTCACTGTCCTCTGAGATTCTGGTCTGCTGTTCTCTGAGACTCAATTTTCAGTAGACTACAACACAGCAGAGCTGGGAGGGGCAGGAGGCTGTGCTGAGTCAGACTGGAAGGCTGCATTCTCCTTGGTGCACTCATTTACTCTCTGGATTCAGATATGTCATAGCAATAGTTGTTACTGGCGTCAAAGAGAAAAATAAATACACTGCTGCCCTGAAACAGCCAAATAAGAAAATAAAATAATCTCTAATCTGTCAAGTACAGCCCGAGCTGCTTAGCAGTGTGGTTTCTAATATCATATCACAGCAAGCATGGACTCTGTTTCCCGCAGCAAAGGGAAAAGTAAAGTTTATGAGGAAAAGAAATAAAAGATAGGATGGAGGGGACAGTGCAGAGCATCAGAGATGTAGTTTGGAGATAAAGGAAGTGAAGTCATCAGAGCCAAGTGCATTAGACACCAATTTAGTCCTTCTGTCACAATCTTGTTGAGAATAAGAATGACAGGACAGGACAGGACAGAGAAAAATCCTGGAAGACTCAAAAAGGAAAGCAGATAAAATCCTACTCCAAATTAGGAAAAGAAATGTTGAAAGTCATGTAGAAGGAAACAAATGATGTGAGAGGTTGTTGACATGAAAAAAGAGAAATATGTAATAATAAAAAGTATAAAAATAATTGAAACATACTCTGTTCTGAAAAAGAATTTACCTGATACATATCACTATTAAACAACTTATCCTAAATGTTCTAACTATGGGTTTCCTTTTAAATTAAATATTCAAGTCTTGGAATTACCTAGTTTACCTTCATTTTTCAGCACCCCGGGGCACAAAGCCAAACATTTTTCTTAATTTGACCAAAATCTGATGGAGGAGCTACAGTAAATGTGACTCAGTTTCTACACACATATGTGCACACACACACACCACATATGTGCACACATACATGCACACGCACACACACATCCCACAGCCCATGCAGATAAAAAGGTTAAAAAGAAAATAAAGAAAATGCATCAGTTATCAATTGCTGTATAAGTAACCACTCCCCAAACTTAGTTATGTTAAGACAATAACTGTTTTATTGGTTCACAATTCTGTGACTCAAGAATTTAGATCACACTCAGCTGGGCAGTTTTGTGGTTCTTATCTGAGGTTACTCATGTCACCACAGTCATCGGAGCTTGACAGGAGTAGGGTGGTCTAATGTAGGCTCACTCAAATGTTTGGTATCTAATTGTGACTACTAGCTGGTTGGTCTGGGAACTCAGCTCTGTTCTATGCAAACTCTCATCTCCCAAGAGGCTAGCCTTGGCTTTTTCCCATGGTGGTCTCAAGGCAGCATTCCAAGATGATGGAAACAGTAGTGCAAGGCTCTGAAGGCCCAGTCCCAGAAGTCCTGAAATATCACTTTCACTGCATTGCATTGGTCAAATTGTCACAAAAGTAGCCAAGATTCAAGGCATGGGGAAATAGGCTCCAGTTCTTGATGCAAGGTGTGATGAAGTCACATTACAAAGGGGTATACATATAGGGATGGGAAGAGTTATTGTCATCTTTGCAAATAATCTACCATAGGAAGGAATTACAAAATATCTTCAGAGATATCAAGGTAAGAGATTGCATTAAAAAAGGGGGACTCAAAATATGGAATAAAACCCATGGCCCCAAAAGGAAAACGTAATGGAGAATTAAGTCAAGCTTAGAGGAGCTAACTCGCTGGTCTCCTCTGTTACACTTTCTGACATTTTGAAACCAGTAACAATAAATGTGTACCCAGATGACTTAACGGCCTTCATAAGAAATATCTTATAATGTTCTGTGTTTGGATATAAAACTTTTATGGAAAAATATACATAAAGTTCAAAGGAAATAGAGAACATGGCTCCACTAAAATTTTATGCTACCAAAGCAAAGGGCATTCACGGAAAGTTGAGCCCTGCTCAGCTAGAGTGGAGAATTATGGATAAGTTTTATTTAATTTGAGAATTTCAGTTGTTCTTTTTCCCACAAGTGATGCAGAGAATGTGGAAGTGGAGGTGAAAGTGTGTGGCCATGTTAGCTGTAAAGGCAACATTTCTTCTGAGGTTTCTTTTACGGCTACACATCCCTTGTCAAGGGCTATCATGTCAGTCTGCCAGGTTTTCATCCACGTTTGTCTGGATAGTGGTGGAGCTGTGGGAAAGGGTGGAGCTTTGGAGATGACTAAAGGTTGATCTTGACAGCTTATTCATTTTGCTTGAACAGTTTAAGAAGGAATAAGGTTAAAAAGTTATGCCACATGACCTTTATTGCATCTTTTCAGGACCTTGAAGATTAACTTAAAAATGGAAACCAATGAATCCTTCACTAAACTATAAACCACACTGCCAAAACTGTCCAGCTTACCTGTGTGCTTCTCCCCCTTCTCTTTTCCCCCCATCCCCAGAGGTAAATTTTATACTGAATTTTTATTTATAGTTTTTCCACATGCTTTCAAACTTCAGAAAAACAGTTTCAGACTTTATGTCATCAAGCCATTTCCTTTTTCCCCCTCACTCATGATCTTTCTGAGATTCATCCATATTATATTTTCTAGCTGTGGTTCATCATTCACTTTCATTGAAATATTACACATTTTACTTATATAATATTTCATTGAAATATTATACATTTTACTTATTCTCTTATTGATGGAGTTGCTTCCATCTATGAATATTTTTGTACAAGTCACCATGGGCCCTTGTCAAACAGTCTTTAAACAATGAACTTGGAGCAAAAAATGTGTAATACCAAATTGTTTTCTTACCAGATGGTGTGTTCCATTATACCATATCCTCATCAGTGCTTAGTATTGTCAGACTTCTCATGATCAATTTGTCTGGCGCCGTGACAATATTTTAATTACCATTGCCTTTTAGTAATTAGCTCTTGATATTTAATAAGAACAATATCACCCCCCCACACACACATCCTTCCCACAATATTCTTCTTGAGTATCATAGCTATCTGGATCTTTTACTTTCATTATAAACATTTTAGAATCATCTCATCAAATTCTTTGACTTCCTGTGTTGGCCTTTTGATTAGAATTGCATCAAATCTACAGATCAGGTTAGGGAAAACTGACATATTTTTATTGTTTTCCTATTATTAAATTCTGATATCTCTCTTTACTTAGGTTTTACGTCTTCCAATAAAGATCAAAAGTTTTCACTGAGAGTCTTGCACAAATTGTATTCAATATATTCCTAAAAATACTGTATTATATTGTACATAGTTTTATTTTCAATATTTTATTTTCTTAGTGTTTCAATTTAGCATCTTGTGATCAAGAAAATGGCCTAGTCACAGCTGGCCTGGAGCGTATAGTCTACAAGGAAGGCAGACATTCATGAGGGAGTCACACAAACACATGGAGAAGCACAACTTCAGTGAGTGTGAGCAAGAAGTGAATGGCGCAAAGAGATCAATTACTTGAAGGATCTGCTTGAGGGTTGGGTCTGGTGTGACAAGAACTATAAAGGGGTAGGTAGAGACTGTGGGAGCACATTGAGTAGGCCAGGAGAGGCTTCTGGGGAAATGACTTCTAACCTGAGATCTTATGTATATTTCAAAGGAGGGAGCCAGACAAAGATCTGGGAGAAGATGTTCCAGGTAGAGAGGATAGCATGTGGGAGGCAGGCAGCAAGTTGGAACTTCAGTTGTGGCTTTTGTTCAGGGAGGCCGGAATATGGACAGGAGGCAGGGGGAGATAAACAGGGTGAGGAGGAGATTTATCCCAGGGACTTGAGACCTTGTTCTGGAGTTTGGATGTAACTCTATAGGCTGTCAAGTGCTAAACAGGGATATGCACTTTTAAAAGTTCAGTCCAACTGGAATATGAGAATGGACAAAAGCAGATCAAGGAGGAAAGCAGGATAGTGGTTAGGAGGTGATGGTACTTTAAACCTGGATACTACTTGGTTGAATTTGAGAACTGATTGAGAACTGGAACTGACAACTAAAGGCCATCATGGGTGACTGTCAATTTTCTGGCTTCCACCATAAGGTCACTCTGAAATTTTTTTTTTTTTTTTGGCTGTTCCTGTGGCATGTTGAAGTTCCTAGACCAGGAATCAAATCCATGCCATAGCAGTGACCCAAGCCACTGCAGTGACAACACTATATCCTTAACCTGCTGTGCCACAAAAGAACTCCTTGCATTTGACTGACAAATCTAAAACATTTTGTGCTATCTCCCCTTCCATCCTTATCTTATGTTCCCTACTAGACTTGAATCTCTTAGTTAACACGCCCTTACTTTTAATGAGGCTCAGTAACTATATTGCCAAGTGAATCAATGAATTAATGAAAGATTTGAGAAATGCATATCCTTTGGTTGGCAACAAGATAGTAGAAATAACAAAATTTACAACAAAAACTAGTTTTCTGGTATATTTTCCATGTTCCTGGCCTTGAACTCACCATTCTATGTTTATTATCTCAATCTTTACAACAAACAGTAAAGACTGATAATTTCTATCATTCCCTTTTTTGTAAGTGAGAAGTGTGAAGCTTATACTGACTAAGCAATTTTTCCAAGGAGTGACTGACTCCAGAGCTTGTACGCTAAACTCAAATTTGCAGCTTAAGTTGCATCTTTGGACTGGGAGCAGCACCTGGAACTTGTTAGAAATTCCAAGTCTAAGGTCTCATCCCAGACCTCCTGAATCCTAATCTGCATATTAAAAAAAGCCTGAGATAAATTTGCTGTTTAGTACTTCCAGTTTGGTACTGAGATTTAATACCTTACTTACTCTGGGATTAATATAGTCATCAAAGTCCAGATAAGACTTTCCCAGGGGGTGGAGTTCCTTTCGTGGGCTCAGCAGTTAATGAACCTGACTAGGATCCACGACGATGTGGGTTCAATCCCTAGCCTCGCTCAGAGGGTTAAGGATCTGACATTGCCATTAGCTGTGGTGTAGGCTGTAGATGTGGCTTGGATCCTGCTTTGCTGTGGCTGTGATACAGGACAGTGGCTAGAGCTCTGATTCAACCCTTCCACCCCTAGCCTGGGAACCTCCATATGCAGTGGATGAGGCCCTAAAATAGCAAAAAAAAAAAAAAAAAAAAATCAAGTGAGGGTGAATCTGATCACAGAATAACTGAGAAATCCTGACCAATAGAGGCAGTGAGCCCGTGAATTCTGCTAGGAGATGATCCATCTTTTTTCTTCAAACAATAGTGTATCATAAAGGATAAAATTAAAGAACACCTCCAAAATCTACTTTAATAAAGTGACATATGTTATTGGGAAAAAAAAAAAAAAACCTTACTTAGGGATTTAGTAAGAACAGACTCTAGTAATCAAGATATCTTTAACTTGCATTTAATCCATATTACCCAGGCATAATTGAAACTAAACCAAATCAATTAGTTTTATCATTTATATACACAAGAATTATATAGTTATCTGTGTCTGTGCACGTCTGGGTCAAATATTATATGCATGTTGTGCAGAAGATAATTGGTAGATTACTGTTAGTTGAGCACACAGTGCCACCTCAGTGAGAAATGCCCAACATTCTGGTCCGAGGGTTTCAGCACTATCAGTGTGGGAGGTACTCAACCTGATTTAGCAATTACACTCTGATGTCATTAAAATGAAACGGTCCCAATAAAAGGAATAGAAGTCAATCTTAATATAGCTCTGAGATACTTTATTGCTCTATTTCACCCTTACTTACTAATTCCCACCGCAAGACAGGTAGCTATAAAGTTTTCATATAGGCAAGCTACATTATCAACAGAATCATGAATATGAATGACATCATCGTTTTAGCTTCAATGGGCAAGTTTAATCTTGAAGGTCATTGCCACTTGATAATAGGTACCTACAATATTTTTATGCATTTCTTGACTATTTGCCCTGTGGTTGTATCTCCTTTGTCCAGAATTTAAGTGTGACTTCAACATCTATATGAATTTGACCTGCTTTTGACTGGAATTTTCTTGAAAGCTCTAAACTAGGGCTTGGGAAAGTAAATTTTACTCAATCTTGTCTTATCTTCTCATGGATACTGTATCACTTAGTCCCCTCTTCAAATAAGGTCTGCAACTACAGAACTGTTTTAATGGTGGCAATTGCTTGTATTCATCGAGCATTTATTTTGTGCCAGTCACTGAGATGTACTTTACATGCATTAAACTCATTCATTACCCAAATCCCTCATTTAAAGATTTTTCACATCATTTACTTCTATATTCTTTATTAAAACAATTTAAGATTTTTCCTAGAATATTAAAAAGGTTAGCAAAACACTTCATAAATATTCTTATTTATACACTAGACCCTTGCTGAAATTTTATTAAGTTAAAGTAGAAGCTTGGGGTTCTTAGGAAAGAGTGTCCACAAAGACAAAGAGTAAACCCTTGGAGTTCCCTTCGTGGCTCAGTGGTTAACGAATCCGACTAAGAACCATGAGGTTGCAGGTTCGATCCCTGGCCTTGCTCAGTGGGTTAAGGATCTGGCGTTGCTGTGAGCTGTGGTGTAGGTTGCAGACGCAGCTCAGATCCCACGTTGCTGTGGCTGTGGCAAAGGCCGGCAGCTACAGCTCCTGTTAGACCCCTAGACTGGGAACCTCCATATGCCGTGGGTGCGGCTCTAGATAAAAGGCAAAAAAAAAAAAAAGAGTAAACCCTAATGTAAACTGTAGACTTTAATAATAATGTATCAATATTAGCTGATAATGGAGGAAACTGGAGGGGATTGAAGGGGTATATGGCACATATTTTGAGAGTTTGAATACTTTCTATTCAATCTTTCTATAAACCACTCAAAAAGTAGAGCCTATTAATTTAATAAAGAATGTCCCCATATAAATATTGTATACAATCTCTTTCTTTGATAACACATAGAATATACCAAATATTTTCTAAGGCCTGTATGATCCAATATTGGATGAAAACTAAAGGTTCTTATCCTTTTGTAAACCTAAGACTCTCTTTTGGGCTCACAGACTCCCAAAAGTACACTCAGCCCATTTTAGTGGTAGCACCTCTGTTGGCTAGTTTGACAGTGGCCCTACTATACCTCATCTCTATCATCGTGTCAGGGGTTCTAAGAAAAGCACTTAAAGCTGAACTCTGTACAGCTAGTGGGAAACTTTCCTTTGAGTTAGCCTCCATTATATGGTGGCCACCTTCCCAATGCCTTAGAATATGTGTTATGAATACGATCCTTTCTTAATTGCCCAAGTTAAATCACATTTCTTCTATTTTGGGTGGATATTAGCACTTATGATTTTCTTGCTTCTACTCTTTAAGTGTCCAAACTATGCTACTGACAAAGTCATGGTTGAATAAAAGCTTTTCATGAGAGTGATCATAATATATCATCAATCCCTAATTGACTGCGATTCAGTAATCACATTTCTCAAGATCATTTTCTCCATGGCTATGATCATAATGTCTTCATTATGTTTGCTGGTTGCATGTAATATGCCCACATTTTCTTCCCTCCCAAAGACTAACCATAATTTAATCATCTGTTACTAATTATTTCTTTCTATGTAATACATGCTACTTCTGTTTCTTTTCTTTTTTTTTTTTTGTCTTTTTGTCATTTTAGGGCCGCACCTGCAGCATGTGGAGATTCCCAGGCTAGGGGTCTAACAGGAGCTGTAGCCGCTGGCCTATGGCAGAGCCACAGCAACATAGGATCCAAGTCCCATCTGCAACGTACACCACAGCTCACAGCAACGCCGAATCCTTAACCCACTGAGCAAGGCCAGGGATCCAACCCACAACCTCATGGTTCCTAGTTGGATTCGTTTCCGCCGACCCACGACGGCAACTCCCTGTTTCAAAGTTAACTTATATGTTTGATTTTTCCTGTCGATTTTGTTTAGCATGGCTTCTGTTATTGAGCTTTCCTTTATCCAGGTAAACCTATGGCTTCTTACATGTGTAGATAAATTGCTTACACGATTGTGAAGGCTTCGCTTTTGATTTTGCAGCAAAAAGGTATCTATTTTAGATTACAAATGTAAGATTTCTATAGGAATCAAAAACCTGATTATTTAACAGATTATCCACTGTGCTTCACAGGGCTAAATACAATTACAGCCTTATCCCAACAGAGAGGAATTTAGGGTGTAGGGAAAGGTAAACATTATCTTTTAAGAACAGAAAGTAAATGGAAACTCATTTGGAAGAATGTATTGTGGATGGCATGTATTTAGGAAACAATTTCACTTTAAAATGGCCTGTTTAGGAATGATACTCTAATGTTAGATATATGGGCAAAATGTACCATTTTCATAGTTCCTTACCTTCTTCAGGAAGTATATTCGTTTTCTTTTTACAGCAACCATACCAGATAGTCAGGGACAGAAATTATCCTACTTTATGGATAAGAAACTGAATATTAAAGAAGTGAAATTACTTCTGAAATACTTTTTTTTATTAGTATTTGTCAAAACAGAGAATGATAACTACTTTTTTCTAATTTCTAAATCTCTTCAAATGCTCTTCAGCCTTGGTTAATGGCCTATTCCACTCTTTAAAGCCTACTCTCTTATTGGTCACTCAATAGAACAAGTGAAATTTGAGACTGATAAGAGACATAATAAGTAATAGCAGTATATTACATACACTGTATATATACACATATACAGACATACATGCACATAAGCACACACATGCATACATACACACCACTTTTAATTTTTAATTAATTGTTTTACATCTGTTATTTTAATTGCCCCTCAAGCCAGCCGGGATGTGATATTTCCCATGAAAGACATTCCTGAGCCAGATCCAGAAGTGAAAAAATCCAGTGAAATTGTATAGAACACTGGAAGTGTAATTTCATGTCATTGCGAGATTCCTACATTAGCAAAAGTGCAGTGCTCACAGAAGTTTGGAGCACTCTATTTAGGAAATTACATACACAGAGCAGGCAAGTCAACCAGCATTAACCCACTCAGTTGCAGCCCAAATTACACTTTTCAGGAGCTGTGTCTCTAATCTTTACTTAGACTCAACTGTTCTATTACTTCCACTGATGTGCGGTTTAGGTTGGCTTTTTCTAATGCATAACTTTTTGTAAGGAAATTGATTTTCCTGTTGCGAAAAAAGTACAGAAGTTTCCACAAAGGTTTTTCTCTTTTTTCCTTCTAAATTTAACTAACTTTCCACATATCAGATTAGGAAAATACAGCTCTTTTAAAAGATACTTTCTTACGTAGTTGCCAGATGATTTATAACCCCTCCTTTTCCTCTTCCTCCCTGCCTCCCAGGTGGATAAATTTACAAGGGACATACTTCGGCATTGATATACAGTTCCAAAAGCCATTCTCTGACTCCGTTCCTCCCATATTGGAGAATTTCAGCATTCAGTAATAGTTATGGGATTTTTGTTTTAAAACTTCACAAGATGAAAGGGACTTTACTTAAACCTGGAGTCATTCATTGCTATTTAGGTTCTTTGAAACATATTTTGACGTGTTAATACTCTTCAGACAACGTAATTATAAGAACATATCAAGTTTTTTACAGCCTTGCTGTAAGAGGAAAGGCCATGAGTACAATACTGCTGAAAGTGTTGTCTGCAGACATGTGCTGGTTTGTGAGCTGTGTGCTACTGGACTAGGAAGAATAGTTATAAAACTGAGAATAAGTGTTCAGAAGCATTCACAGACATTTGATATCTGTTGAATTTAAAATAAAATATCTGGACTTGCGTTTTTGTGTAATGTAAAAATATAATTTATGTAGCATTTTGTTTTATTGCATTTCGTAAAAGTGTCAATGGCAATAGTTTGGAAATAATGTTATTTAACTAATTAATTAATGATCCTTCACCACAAAGAGTTTGAGAAGCAGTTCTCGGGGAGATCAGTTCAAAGATTTCCTGGAGTTCCTGTTGTGGCACAGTGGAAACTAATCTGACTAGGAACCATAAGGTTGGGGGTTCGATCCCTGGCCTCACTCGGTGGGTGAAGGATCTGGCATTGCCGTGAGCTGTGGTGTAGGTCATAGACGTGGCTCAGATCTGGCGTTGCTGTGACTGAGGTGTAGGCCGGCAGCTGTAGCTCCGATTATACCCCTAGCCTGGGAACCTCAATGTGCCATGGGTGTGGCCCTAAAAAGCAAAAAACAAACAAACCCAAAGATTTCCTTATGATGGGGCATTTCATATAGGAAAAGAAAATGGTTAGAGAATCATTTTTAGGTTGTGGTTTAAAAAAGTTTAAAATTCACTAGGTGGATGACTGGTTTCTCACAACAAGTCTTTTTTTTTAATGTTTTAAAATTAAAGTATAGCTAATTTATAATGTTGTGTCAATTTTTGCTATACATCAAACTGACCCAGTCATACGTATATGTGTGTGTGTGTATATATATATATATATACACATTATTTTTCTCATATTATTTCCCATCATACTAAGAACAAATCATAATTTCATTGAAGTTCATCAGAAAACTACTTAAGCATTTTTAAGAGATGGCATCCATTTTTTTCTAGAAGGAGTTTTTTTTTTGGTTTTTTTCTTTTTAAAAAAATGTTTTTAGGGCCACATACAAGAGCACATGGAGTTTCCCAGGCTACGGGTTGAATTGGAGCTCTAGCCTCCAGCCTACAACACAGATACAGCAGTAGATAAAATAGAGTACACTGTTCAGGAATAGATTCAAATAAAATAGGTCCGAGCCACATCTGCGACCTACACCACAGCTCATGGCAGTGCTGGATCCTCAACCCACTGAGCGAGGCCAGGGATCGAACCTGCCTCCTCATGGATGCTAGTCAAATTCGTTTCCACTGAGCCATAACAGCAACTCCTAGAAGGAGATTTTTAATTAAAAATTTATGAAATGTTTAACCCAGATAAACTTTGCTTCAAAATTTTTTTATTGTAGTCAGGGTGAAAAGGGAGGCAATTCAGTTGGATACTTGAAATCTAAGTTAACTACATTTCTTCCTACCATAATATTTCCATATTGAGTAAGTTTATTTAAAGTAGCTGAGCTTCAAGTAACAGTTTTTAATGAAAGAGTCTGTTTTCTAGGAAGGGCCCATTAGAACTGAGTTTCTGGCGTGATCTCTGTGATGGGTACACCAACACCAGCCTAGTATTTTTGAGAGATAGGTAATGGGGCCAAGGAAGAGGTGACAAAAATACCCTGTAGCGACCTCCTTGGTACCCCAAAGAACTAAACTGATATATCTTTCACCAGAGAGATATTCGGTTCCTGAAATGTGATTTGTTTCTTTAAAAAAAAAAAGTTTCATGCTGAGAATGTATCTTAGCACTACCTTAGGTGAGTTTACAAAATTCTTATGATGGGAATTGTTCAAAATTTGCTCTCTTTCTAAAATAAACATATGTAGGGAAAGATTTTCCTCAGTCGAAACAACATTCCTACCATGGTGTGAAATTTATTCATGTTGAAGGGGAAATAAAATATTGCCTTGGACATTACATATAATTGAAAATAATTCTGTTTTATAAAAATATTTCCCCTTTGTAGATTATCATATTTTTCAATTTTAATGTCTAATAATATTTATGAGACTTCTTGTTTTATCAATTTGAATTTGTCTTTTTTCTCCAGTTACAAAATTTTTAAAAATCCATAGTCTATAGCAGAAGTTATAGTTATGGGAAATAGCTTTTATTTTAAAGGGCATTTTCCTGCTCTACCATTTTTTAAAAGAGGGGAAAATAATGCAAATTATATTCCTTAGAATGAAAGAATTAACTTTATAATGCTTTAGAGTTTGTTTTCATCACTCACTTTGCTGTTCAGATTCTTTTCAGATGTTCAGATGTTTTCTTACTAGTTTACAGATTTACTGGATAAGTCCATTAATTTCTATGAAGAGCATCTCAATACTAAGCGCAATTCCGTTAACAAAATTTGGTTTCAATAGATGGAGAGGAATTTAACAGTTGGCACAAATACACACACACGTATATATGTGTATATATAAAGAAAGATCTAACAATAAAATGTATATATTATATATAAAAGATCTATCAGTAATCTTTATAACAGCTCCTTTAAAGGATAGGAATAATACATAGCTTATTACTATATGTATTAAGATTCTTTCAAACTGCTAGTACATTAAATAGATACATGTTGCTTTAAGAAAGCAGAAAATAATAGCATATTATATAAAATTGTGATGTTTTAGATTTAAAGAACATTGATTTAATTTTTGAAGGTGAGAGATTTTATTTAGAAAACGACAAGGCTGTGTATATTTTTTTACTGTCCCAAAGATCTGCATATAAACTAGATTCAGAGCACAAAACAAAATGATAAAGCTACACCCTTGCTTTCTGACTGCTAATGCCAGTGCAGAGATGAAGCCAGATTTCAGCAGTGTTTATAAAGACACCACAGTGTTTTCTTATAAGTTTACATTTCAAGATCATTTCAAAGTTACAGTCTTTTGACTATTGGAAAGAAAAGTTGGAACTTTAAAAAGGCCTGTTTCAATAAGCAGATGTGAAAAACCATTCTGGTAAAATTATTTGTGAATTTCAAACTCAGGCAAACACTAAACATGTGAAGAATAGAGTGTGGATCATATTAAAATGGATGTTAAACAGGAGGGGGCAACCATCACCACCTAGGAAGCTGAAACTCCATTTCAGAATCAACAGAATGAAAGAATTATATGCGGTAAATGATACACCAGCTGTAGCTCAGCAGCCATTGGCTTTTGTATTGTGCCCTCTGGTGGGAAAATTTATAAATCACAATTTAACAGTTTTAAACTGACTCAACAAGGTTTATTTCTTGTTTCTGGGCTTTATGTATAATCAAAATTTAGCCTAAGGGAAAATATATGATGACTTTTTTGAGGCAGAATTGCCTTAGGTATCAACTAATCCAACCTCCCAGTTTTACCTGGAGGTGTTAAATAATTTAGCCAGGCTTAAAAAACGTGAACTATTTATTATTCAGTTCTCCTGTGTCCCAGGGAAAGTATTAATTATTGAATATCTCTTAAGTGCCAGACACTATAGAAGCATCATTTCATTTAACCTCATTAACTCTGAATTTAGTCTAATACATTCCCTCTTTACTTCCCTGTTAACTTAAGGTCCTCCCAGTGCTGAAACCACATCTCTGATCTATTCATATTTGCAAATACAGGTTTTAAATGTTATTTGCTTCCTGTCCCTCTTCAGAGAGGAGCCAAGTAGGGGCAAGACCCCAGCAGGGCAGGGGTGGATCCCAGGAGGTGCTGCTCTCTTCGGCTGATGAGACCAGAGCCATGAAACCCGGGGTCCCTTGTACAAGTTAACAGTGGGACTGGGAAATCCAACTCCAGGTCACCAATCCTGGGCCAGGTGGGGACAAAAGTCCCTGGCAGAGAGCCACAATGAGGCTTGTGAAGCTGGGAAAGCTGAAGGTAAAATAAACCAAGAAGGCAGATGAGAGGAGGCTGACAGGGTCCTGGGGTGGGAGTGGGGGATGGCAGATACAGTGGGGCATTTTCACCCAGCATTGGGGTGGGCTTGTCCACAAGTGCTAGGTCAATTCAAAAGGCTCAGAGTGGGAGTTCCCTTAGTGGCTCAGCAGTTAACGAACCTAACTAGGAACCATGAGGATGTGGGTTTTATACCTGACCTCGCTCAGTGAGTTAAGGGTCTGGCGTGGCCATGAGCTGTGGTGTAGGTTGCAGACGTAGCTAGGATCTGAAGTTTCTGTGGCTGGCAGCTGTAGCTCCAATTCGACCCCTAGCCTGGGAACTTCTGTCTGACTCAGGTGCAGCCCTAAAAGGCACATAAAAAAAATTTAGAATTAGAGAACATTGTTCAAGTTCTGTTTTTTTTAAAGTTCCCTCTTCCAGAGTTCCCGTCGTGGTGCAGTGGTTAACAAATCCGACTAGGAACCATGAGGTGTGGATACAATCACTGGCCTTGATCAGTGGGTTAACAATCCGGTGTTGCTGTGAGCTGTGGTGTAGGTCGTAGATGCAGCTCGAGTCTGGCGTGGCTGTGGCTGCAGTGTAGGCTGGTGGCAACAGCTCCGATTAGACCCCTAGCCTGGGAACCTCCACATGCCACAGATGCTGCCCTAAAAGACAAAAAGGCAAAAAAAAAAAAAATTTGGTTTTCCTCATTATAATATATATGATATACATGATCATAATATAACAGCTAACTTTATAGGCCACCTTTTTTGTATGTATTTTATTCCAAACCTTTCATACATCCTAACCTATTCAGTTATCATGTACACCCACCCCACAGAGACTGGGTGATGTTGTTGTCCTCAGTTTGCTGATGTGGAGACTGCAGCCCAGCGGGAATGCATACCACAACAGATGTCACATGGACAGTAAATGTGAAGAGCTGTTGTTTAAACCAGGTCAGCTGTCTTCAACCCATCCTCGTAACCGTATGCCACACCTACATGAAATTATGAAGTATAAAAATAAACACCTTTAACCCGTGGCTCAACTTTAAAAATGAAAGGCATCACTGGTACCAGTGAAGGCCCCCAACCAGTGAAGGTGCCTTCCTCAGAAAGGCTAAGTGACTCTCTCACAGTGGCTCATTATGTATTGCTGAGTTTGACTCTCATCTGTTGAGTTTATATGGATGCTACGTAGTAGTAAAAGTGGAGGTTTACTGGGTGGTTTGTTATTTACTGAGGCCAAGAAAACAGAATTTTTGCCTTATATGCCTTTTTGCTTTATATGCATTTTGCCTTATATGTAGGGATCACCCCATCCACCCCTTACTTGATTTTAAATAAACCTGAATCTTTTATTTCATTTTCACATGGAAGACTTAGGCTCTGTTACTTATTAACTAACACAACAACTAATTTACCAAACACTTGTAAAACACCTGGTAGGTGGCAATCAACATTGGAAGGACAGGGCAACTGTCAGTGGCACACTGAAATGGCTTATACTGGTTCCCAAGAGCCAACGGTTAATGTTTCAGGAATTTGTAAACCAACTTTCCAACACAACCATTATTAAAGATTAAACTATATGAATATAAAATCTATAATTACATTAAAACAAATTCAATAAACACTAAAATCATCACTTCCTAATATTTGCTACATTTTATTATTTATGCTCTTGAGGTTATTTATGATTGTTATCAGTATGGTAGAAATATGGTATAAGAATGCAATTATGCATTTTTTCCCAACTCTATTTCAGAGACTTCACCTTGGTAGCTTGAAACCGGCCTTTGTATATTTACATCATAGAAACTGGCAAATACTATAAATCAGGGCTTTTCTTCCCAAAGAGCTAGTTTTTAGTCAGCCACTTTTATTTATTTATTTATCTATTTCTTATCTAGGGCCGCATCCATGGCCTATGGAGGCTCCCAGGCTAGGGGTCTAACAGGAGCTGTAGCCTCCGGCCTACACCACAGTCACAGCAACGTGGGATCCGAGCCGCATCTGCGACCCACACCACAGCTCACGGCAACGCCGGATCCTTAAACCACTGAGCGAGGCCAGGGATCGAACCCACAACCTCATGGTTCCTAATCAGATGCGTTAACCACTGAGCCACGACGGGAACTCCAAAGAGCTAGTTTTTGAACATTAGTAGCGCATCAGTAGTTACAGTGAAGATTAATACACAACCTCTACTAAAAAAGAATTCTTGGTCCAATGGAGCTAGTGATTTGAGCAATGCCCACATTCAAAATTAAAAAAACAAAAAGCTGAACAAAGCAAACTCTAAAACCCACCATGGTCTCCAACAATGATAATTTTAAAGTATTACTACTTAACGTAGTGAAGATCAACTTTATTTTCATGGAATTCGCAATTCTGTGAAACTACAGAGCTGATGCCAAACTTCTGAAGAGCTGATGCCAAACTTCTGAAGTCAAAATCTGTTGGGTAGGACCTCTTGGGGGCAGTAGTATCTGTCTTAATGTTTTCAGTCACAGCTCTGATCTGACAGTTTTCCACAAACTAGACTTTGGAACAACCAGTCAACTTGCTAATTAGCACTTCACAATAGTGGTCACAACTCTTCTTTTGAAGTGAAAAGGCCTTTTGAAGTACTTAATTAGTAGGGTTTAAGAGCTACAGTTCCTTTCAGAACCTGCTTTCACTTCAGGTAATGACTAGGTGGAGAGAAAATTTGGAAACTCCCTGGACTTATAGGATAAACTGCACATGACTCAACCTGGAATTTGAAGCCCTTCTACCTAGAACCGTTCTTCTCAAATATCTGTATTTGATTATACTGTCTTTTAATCCATAAACTAGAGTATACCAGAAATAAAGTTTTCTTGACTCTCTTTCCTATAATTAAAATGGGTTTCTCTTTGGAGACTTTAATATCCTGTCTGGCTGGCTGACTGCATCTCTCTCAGGGATCATGTCCAAAGAGACTATGGAGCACCAGGGTATGGGGGTAAGGGGCCTCCCGGATGTTATCTGTGTCGTTGGCATTCACAGAGACACCATAGTCTGGACTTCAGGATATATATTTAAGTCGTGTATCTTCCTTGTCTTGGCAGCAAAGTCTCACCAGTGCTGCCAGCAGCCTGAGTCTTATGTGTGCCATTCTGGGACTCATGAGAAGCATTATGCTGCCTTCCACACACACACACAGCCCTGGACACCTCTACCTATGCTGGAGGCTCAGCGATGTCTCAGCAGCCCGTCTGGCTATCTTTTGAGCACTTCCTCTTCCATTTTTGCTGCCCAGACTGGAGGGTAGTCTGAAAAGGAGGTTGCTTCTTCCTGTCTATTAATTTAAGAAAGGGATGTGGTCATTTTTCCACCCCCTGGTAAGTGAAGAGAGAAGTTGAAATCCTCTACTGGTTGCCTCCAAGTGATGACAATAGCAGAAAAGAGTCTGAGTGGCTTCTGCTGCTTTCACAGCCAAAAACATGACAGGGAATAGCAACCAGAATAGAAGAGAAATCATAACGTTTTCTTATTAACCAGGTCCACCCCAATGTCAATAAAATTCCTGTTATAATTAAGGAGTTTCCTGGGTTTTCAATTACAAGTTAGCCTGAAATGGGACAGTTCAATGTAGAGGATAAATTTCCATTCAGTCTCTTTATTCTCCAGCTTGAGATGTCAGCCTTTTCCCTGTGGCACCTAACTCTCCATAGGGTCAGGGTGTCTGTCTGTGTGTACCTGTATGTGACTAATAAGGATAGTGTTAATATGAAAAGGCAATCTAGTAACTTCATCCTTCTCTGGTACACACCACGTACTATATGCGAATGAATCAAAGTGCCACCCATGTCGTAAGAAGAAAATAAATACCATAAAGAATAGTTCCTCCTTAACATGGTTGGCACTCAGTGAACATTGGTTCTATATAGAGAATTTCTTTCGCAGTTCCCCACAGATACTCTCAGCCATTATAATTCAGGCCTGTTATGAGATCCCTTTGCTTCTTTTCATTGTTGTGATGTATGGACTGACCATTTGTGTGTCCATCCCAAAATTCATATGTTGAACCCTTACCATGTGGGTCCCTGGTATTTTGAAGAACCTGCCTCCAAATACCATACCAAGTGATGGTATTTGGAGGTGGGTTCTTTAGGAGATAATTAAATTAAGATGAGGGCATAAAGATAGGATCCAGTGATGGGATTAGTGTCCTTGTAAGAAGAAGAAGAGAGACCAGTGCTTGTTCTGTCTCTGCCAGTGTGCGCACATAGCAAGAAACCAACTCTCTGCAAGCCAAGAAGAGGGCTCTCACCAGGAGTGAAATCTGCCAGCACATTGATCTTGCATGCCCCAGCCTCTAGAACTGTGAGAAATAAATGTTTATTTCTTAAGCAACTCAGTGTATGGTATTTTGTTATAGAGGTTCAAGCTGGAATATTATATCATGTATGCTTGGAATCAGGGCTCCAAGAGGAACATAATAGGTGAGGCCTTTTCCCTTCTACAAACCTTTTGATCTGATCTTTGCCATTTTGATAGGTAAAAAATAATAACATTTGTCATTGTGAGTAAGGCTAAGCATCTTTAAATTTGTTTAAAGTACATTTATATTTCCTTACAGGGACTTATCTTCTTCATAACTTTTATCTGTTTTGTCTTTTATTGAGTCATAGGATCTCTCTATACATCAAGATTAGTCTATTGTGATGTGAGTTGCAAATATTTTTCCTAGTTTGTTATTTGTTTATAATAGGTTCCCCCCACACCCGCACACACATAATTGTTGTTATCAATACTTTATTTCATGGGGTTTAGGTCATTATCACAAGGGTTTTCACTGGTCTAAACGTTATTTAATTTTTTTTCCCTTATTTCATTCAAGTGCTTTCATGTCTGTTTGTGTTTGTAGTAACTATTTGATCTATCTTCAATTTCTGGCATAATAGTTATGATGTAAGTCTCTATCTTCCCTCCACCTAATCTCTACACACAAAATAGTTACCCCTTTATTCCCATAGCATTGGTTGAACAATGCTCCTCTTTCACTTACTTGCTTATATTAAATTCTATTTTTGTCATATACCATATTTACATTTTATTTGGATCTATTCCTGAACAGTGTACTCTAATTTATCTCTTGCTGCTTTGAAAAGTACCTGTACCTCACTGTCTTAATTATTATGGCCGTAAAATATGTTTTAATGTATGATAGGGCTAACGTCTCTTCCTTTTTTCCCCATAATTTTTCTGACTATTCTTGTGTGCTTATTTTCAATATCAACTTATGAACTATATTTATAATCTTATACCAAAATCATCTAGGACTAGGTGTTTTTACTGGGAATGTATCAAATTTATAAATTAACTCGTGAAAAATGTATATATTTATGAGGCCAAGTCCTATTCAAGAAATACATGTTACAAGTAATTTATTATGAGTGATAAAGTATCAATGAGGAAATAACTTATATTCTTTATATAGTTAGAATGAATGTCAGGCTATTCATAAGCGCTCAGGCTTACTTGCATTCAGGCACACCTTCTCTTGAATTGGGAGAAGAGAGACCACAGTTGCAGTGAGCTCCCTAGAAAGTTCACAGTCCTCTTGACATGTCTTATCTCTGTACTCAAGAGCGTGTATTCTGCATGTAAACATCATCCATCCTTGCGCCGCACTGGGGGAAAATATTTTGAATTGTAGCTAGAGTATATGCTCTTATTTACCTAACACAGATGGCTGTACTTTCTTGACCTTTTCCTGGAGAACTACCTTTTTAGATCAATACTGGAGTAACTTGCTGCTATATTTATGTATGTTTATATGTACTTTTTATTCATTAGCCCACATGGAATTACAAGTTAGCATAGCTTCCTGGAGATTTGGGGGCCACAAGGCTACTCTTAGAAAATAGCAAAGGAGAATATTTGTAATAGTGTGGAAAAGAAACAGTTCTCACATTTTCTGGTGTTTTCTCCCGATTTTGTTTCAGAGGAATCCCTTAGGGACTGAAGAAATAAAACATTCAATAGGCTAGGTTGGTATCAGCAATTGAATTCAATATAGGATTGTTTTCCCTAACATTAACATGGGTAGGGGTTGTATAAATTCACTGAGAGGAATAAAGAGAAGTTTTGGTTTCTAGGCATAGGAAAAGCGTGATGCAGAAGAGGATCCAAAGCAAGTTGTTTGTAGTAAGAGTTGAAGAAATCACTACTCTATTTTTAAGATTACAAAATACAATTTTATTTTCATTTACTTTGGCAGTTCCTCGCTTCATTTTTAATTATAAGTAGTAACAATATTTACTCTCTGCTATGTGCTAGTTGCTAGGTATTTTACTTACATTACTTCTTTAATCTGATAACTCTATTGTGTTGTTTCTTCTCACTCTATAGATGGGAAATCTAGACTTAAGAAAATTAAATAATTTGACCAAAGTCACACAGGCAGTAAATGGGGGAACCTGAGTGAATACTGGAACTCTTAACCACTAATCCATGCTTAACCTTTTATAGAAGACTAAAAAGCCTTATTATTTTTTAACTTCATGTTTAATATGAAATATTTTCTCAAAGTAACAAAATGTAAACATTTGTACTAAGTATTACTTAGAGGTACGTAATCTTGTATTAAATAAGTAGCATTAGGACTTTGGAATTGGAAGCTCTACCAAGAAATCCCATTTTCCTTTATTTCCCACATTTTACTAAATGGAGACATACTCATAGATCATTGATATGCCTTGCCATTTATTTTGTAATCACTTTCAAGTCAGCTGTCATGTATATAGCACTATAGATATCAGGAGTTGCCCAATAAAGAATCTGTGTCTTTTTGTGTGTCTAAGTAGGAGTTCTTTAACCTGAAATAGCCCTTTGGTATCTTAAACCAATTCCTCCTGTGTTTGGTTAGATGAGATACACTCTATCCAGTTTCAATACCTCTTGAAGTCGTGTTCCATTACTAGAGTCACATGCTCAGATGAATGCTGTGCTTCTGTTTCCTAGAGAACAATATTACCTTCCCTTAAAAAAGTAGAACAATCTTTTTACATCTATGACTTTGAGATAAAATATGGGGCAGGTTGTTGTGAAGATCAAATGAATTAATATATATGACTTAATATGTGAAGTTCCCAGAACAATTCTAGGCACATTTTGCCCCCTCAATCAGTGATGTTCTAATTGGTTATTATGATGGGCATCACTATTATTTACAGGTAGAAATGTTTACCTGGTTTTTCCTTCTGACTGAGAATCATTGAGTGAGAGGAGCCTTCAGGTATGTAACCATAGTGTCCAGCAGTTAATCAGTGAGTGTTGTGTGAAAGCAAGAAGAGGGCGTGGTGGGAAGAATAAGAGAGGAAAAGAAGTGATAAGAAAGGTGGAAAAGTCCATATGGAGGAGGGAAGCAAACAGGGTGGTTATGGAGAGTATCTATTTACCTTTAATTGCTTGGTACAAACTTTGCAACAAACAGAGCAAGCATGAGAATTCATGCCAGCCCTCTTCAAGAGAATATATTTTGATCTTTAAAAAATTCTGAGGGAGTGAGAAGCTGGAAAGATGTAATTACTGTCTGTATAGTTAATTCTAAATCATTACGCCTCCCCTTTATAATCATTTAGTTGTAAGATAGAGAAGTGTCACAAAAATGCTGAAGTGATAATGATGATTGGGAAACCAGACATTTAAATGGCCATTTCATTAAGGAAATAGGCTGTTACTTTTAAACATTTGATGATTTTTTTTAAATCAAATGTAAAGGATGAAGGAATATTTATACTTACTGTTAAAAAAATTCTAAACCTTTTCACTTCTATAGAAACAAGTCTTCACAAAAGTCCCTTACTACAAAAGAGTAAAAAGAACAGGACATATTTCTTGAGGGTCTGCAATGTTCATTCCAGTGAACTTGAATGGTATTTTAAGAGTTCCTGGCCACAGGGAGCTTTCTAGTTGAGATTAATGAGACATTTGCCCATGAAACTATCCTTCCTCCCGCAAAACACAGTAGTCAGTTAAGGTGGCTCTTGAAGTCAACTCATTTTTTCACTTTCATATGTACCGAGTTCTCTGTCTTTC
Source organism: Catagonus wagneri (assembly GCA_004024745.2). Taxonomy (NCBI): domain Eukaryota; kingdom Metazoa; phylum Chordata; class Mammalia; order Artiodactyla; family Tayassuidae; genus Catagonus; species Catagonus wagneri. The sequence continues at coordinate 1,919,466 of PVHT021183693.1, read as the reverse complement.
TATTTCAGTAACCAAGTCATATGAAGGGCATTGCCATCCTACATGTGTATATGATGGGGAAGGAGTAAATAAATTTACTCAGTATGGAAAGTTGCATGTAGGCAGGGAATTGTCCACATCTTAAGAGGTCTTATTGCCCAGGCCTGTTTGAAGATACCCTGGCATGAATAACATGCATGAAGTTTGGCCATATTATTATGGTCAAACATCAGTTCTTTCGCTCTGTCCCCTGTAGGAACAACTAGAGATCCAATTAAGTGATATACTTGCTGAAGGAGACATTTGCTCTAAATACCCTAACCATGTAATTAGCATAATTCTCACTGGGTATCCTTTAGCTCAGACACACTCAGATCATAGCGATAATAATGCTACAGATACTGCTTTTGAATTGCATACAGCTGCTGTGAGCATGACTATAAATCAGTTTACATGGACATGTGGAAGGAGCTCTAGAACTCTCCTACTCTACCCCTCCATTTACAGCTAAAAAAACCCAATAACTACATGTGGAAAGACAATTTTCAGTTCCTTAATTGTTAAAGCAATCATCCCGCTATTTTTAAATGTGCAGTGAGGGCGAATCCTGTGTGGTAGCCATTTTTTTTCATCAAAATGCTTTCCTTATATACACATTTGTTAGTCATGATTACACTGATTCTTGTCTTATTGTCCGATATTATACCCTTTTCAACTATCTTAAAAGTCAACTCATCCTAATCATGAAGTACTTTCTCACTTTTTTTCCCTTTAGCTCTCATTTTTCAAAATTCTAAACTATACTTCTTTGCTCTCAGATTACTATTTTTCAATATGAACTTCCTCTGGTTAACCCCTAAGCCATCTCCAAACTTAGTGTACATCTTATATCAGTTATCTATTGACTCAATAATGCTGCCTAACAAGCCACCACAAAAACTCAATGGCTTAAGGTGATAGTAGCTTAAGAATCTGTAAGTCAGTGATTTAGGCTTTGTTCTGCTGGCTGGTTCTTCTTGTATCAGTTGGTCTCGCTCACAGATCTAGTGTTCAGCTAGGGTAACAAGAATGTTTGGGCCACTTACCACTCAGCTTTCAACAGGCTTACCTGAATGTGTTTTCATGGTGATAGCAGTGGTGTGAGTGAAACAGAACTGTGCAAAACCCTTGTCAGGCCTCTGCTTGAGCCAAGTCTGCTAACATCCTATTGGCCAAACAAGCCACAGGGCTAAGGCCATAGGCAGAATGAGAGGGCAGTGCAAAGTGACACGGCAAATGGATGGAAGGGTGAGCAAGTGGAGCCATTAATGCAATCATCACACCAAAATATGACAGGAAATATTGAATTTGGCGTGCAGAGCCCAGGGTAACTATGAAGCACAGATTTATGCCAGCAATTTATATCAGCAATCACAGATTCATTCTTTCATATACAGTGGTCTTTATATAAACTGACAACTGATGGTTTTTGTTGTGGGAAGAACAACTATTATATAAATTAAATACTACTTAATTTTATTTAATAAGGATTTATTTACCAAATATGCTCTTTTGGTCATGAATAAACAGCTAGTCTATTGAGCCGCATACTTAGAACAAGATCCCTACTGAACCCCAAATGACCCCCCACTTTTCTAGGCAGCATGTGGATAGTGTGACAGACTCATAGCGTCTGACCTCAAGAAGTTAGAAAACAGGGATCCCTCTTGGTTTAATGCTCTCTCAGGGATCATTGGTAATGGACACAGGTGCCGGAAACAAAATACCAGGCATAATAAGAAGATGGAAAATTCAGCAAAGGGATTATTAGCCTTTCCATATCACTGGGGTGGCCATATGAGGTGATGGATATGCACCTAAAGGTTTTCCAGAAGTTATTTTGAGGGCAACAGTTAGCACTGTTTGTGGAAGTGTAATCTGCATATGTTTTGTCTTTCAAAGGGAAAAAGGATCAGAAGTGGTCTATCTGGAAAATGACATGCTATCATTGAAATTTCTTCAGTTGGTTGCACAGAAATAGTCTGCCTTCATCCTGAGAAGTAAATAGGAGCCCTGTGATTTATTATGTCTCTTAATCTCTCTGAAAGTACTCACATCACCTGTTAGACACTTTATTATCAACTTTTTCCATCAAACTTTTGAGGAGAATTAATAATTAGAAGAAAAATGGCCTTTCCTGAGCAACAGTCCCTATCCCTTTTCCTGCCCATTCAGATTTTTTTGAAAGTGATGAACTCTTTTAATATGAACTTGGCAAAGGGAAGGAGGAAGAACTCAGGTATCTTAAACATGATATGACAAAAGATGGCTTTTGGAGTTCAAAGATCTTAGTAGAAAAAAAATCTCTTGATTATAACCTAGGAGATGTGAACCATCCAACTTAAAAAGAAGCAATATTGACATCATATCAGACCCTCAATAAATACATTTTATGTAGGAAAAAAAATCTCTTCTCTGACTTAATGGCCCCATCCCCAAGTTTCTTGGGTTTTAGGGGTTTTATAAGAGTTATCACCTTGAAGATTCCACTAGGTGGAGATCCTGAGCCATAGTCATCCTTTATGACAAAAATGAAGGAATGCAAAAAATTTTTTTTGCTTTTTACTTTATTTTTCATAGCTTTTTCCTTTAGAAAGATTGCAGAGTGGGATTATTTATCAGTTGGTGTATTAAAGAAAATCTGGCATGTACAAACAAGCACTCCAAGGATTTTTTAGTAACACCTGTCACAGGACAGTGTATTGATGCCAGAAACTAGGATTGTAAAATCCATGATGGAATATTTTTTATAAAAGAGTATTTCAGGGGTTTGTACTTTGTTTTAGAGCAACAATGACCAAATCACACATCAATTACCTGTACTTATCTGTTTATACAGACATTTACCTTCAATCAGATTTGGGATTTTTTCAAATCAAAATTTCTCTGTTCAGAATCTAGTAAGATAAAGTCAAGATGAAAAAAAGGAAAGAAGGATAGAAATTTCCAAGGCTTGTGAACATTATTTGGGTTCCTCCTTTTTTTTTTTTCTTTTTATAGTCGTACCCGCGGCATATGGAGGTTCCCAGGTTAGGGGTCTCATTGGAGCTACAACTGCTGGCCTTCGCCACAGTCAGAGCCACAGCAATGCGGGATCCAAGCCACGTCTGTGACCAACACCACAGCTCATGGTAACGCCAGATCCTTAACTCACTGAGCGAGGCTAAGGATCAAACCCGCAACCTCATGGTTCCTAGTCGGATTTGTTTCCTCAGTGCCACGACGGGAACTCCCCATTATCTGGGTTCTAAAAGGAGAGGGTGGGGGACTCTCTTGTCTCACAAGAGGAACGTGTATTTCTGCCTCTGTCTGCTGTTTATGAAAGCCAGTAGAAGCTGCCACCAAGAGTCCCAAGGGGAGTCTAGCTGGTTCTTCCAGAGACATCTGGGGATTCTCCAAAATATCAAGAAAGAACTACTATTGAAAGTGGTTCCATCTCCTTCCCCTTTTAACAAATGGAACCCCAAGCTGTAAATGGTAGAGCTTGGACCAGAATTACCCATCCAGGGCCTGGCCATTCCACTGGCCACTTCTTATCTGAATTGATACAAGTTCCTCAACCACAGGTTTCCTCTTAATGTTATGAAACTTGTAAAAGCCGCAAAGCCTTCTCAAAGACATGAAATGCAAAGAGCCTTAAATCAGGAATGTCAGCTGACTCAGGATCCAGTGCTTACCATGTCACTAAATTGTGTGATCTTGCTCTTTAAGCCTCAGCGTCCTCATCTGTAAAATGAGGATGATGGAAAAAGAAGTCTTCTTGTTTTATCTGTGATCATTTACAAGCGTATTAATTGCTCAGGCACATTCAGGTCAGCTTGAGAAAATAACCATAGGCAGTATCCTTGCCTCCATCTCACTCATATAAACATAGTTCATGTGGGAAAGTTGCTTTGGGGATCATCACACTATTAAAGCAACCCATTGCAGAGCTTTATTTGGGAATATAAAAGTTAAACTTCTATTGGGGGCTATTTTAATTATTTAGAAAGGATTGTAGTAGAATTCCGTTTTAATGAAAGTGGTAGACTATGAAAATAGCACAAATACTATTAAAATTAAAGTCCACTCTACAAATAAAAAGGGTATTTATGATATTAGATATGATGGTGTTGGTGGCTATACTTATTATTTTTAAGGCCATTTCCATCAATTAAATGTGTATTCTACAGTCTGTGGTTATTTTGTTCCCAGTCTTTCTAGTAGGAGATGGAATTCTGCTGGTGTCTATGATATTATTTTTCTAAGAATAAATCTCAGTGGGATTTAGGAAAGTGTTTCTCATCTGAAAGAAGACAAAATGTTGATGAAATGGATAAATGCTGAAGACAGTAAAATACATTAAGAGGAGACTGAAACTGCAGACTGGTGGTCTCTATTTGTTTTAATTATATCTCTTTGGTTGTAAGTGACAGAAACCAACTCAGAGCAGGTTAAGCAAAAAGAGGGTGCTTATTATGAGGACAGAGGGTATCTCACCAAATATGATTCAGGAAAGGATCTGGCCTCAGTTAGGCTTGGAATAAGGAACTGAACAACCACTAGGGTCATAGCAAATATTCATTTTCTCTTTTCTGTGTCTTTCCATTCATTCCTCATCTTTTGTTGTAATAGACCTAGAGGGAAGAAGTAGACATTTGGTACCCCCTGCATTGACATTTTCTTAGCTAAAAAGACTGATCCAAACTGACTGGTTATTTCTATCCTAATTCCAAGTTATTGGGGGGCTGGGGAGAGAATATGAATGAACTAATTCGGGACCAGGTGCCCACCTCGGTTTGAACATTTCTGTCCTGGGGAGGGAATAGTGCACACAGGGCTCCTGGAGCCCACTCTTAGGTAGGTAGCAATAGTTCTCAAGGGGTCTATAACAGAGAGTGTCAGATGTGTAAGGAGGCAGTGTCACCCAATGGTTAAAAGCAGGGATTTGCAACCAGATGCCTGCCTTCACACTCCCCTTAGTCCCCTCAGTGACTGAGTTGAACAAGTCATTTAACCCTTTCCACCTTAGTTTCTTCATCTGTAAAATGAGGACGCCCATAGTGTTGAGATGAAAAAAAGCTAATCCACATGAAGTTAATAGAACATTGCAGTTGATAGAGCATAACGAATGAATATTAGTTGTTGATACCGTGATAATTTTGAAAAGGTACAGATGTTTTAAATATGTATCCAGGGTTACTTTGAATCAGTTTCTGAAGGCTCTAGGAACTTGTTAGTGACCTCTTATTTTGCAATCCTCCCTTCCTTGTCAATAAGGATGGACATTAATTACATTGAAAAGCCCAGCTTTATACCAAGGTTTAGAGGGCTCCTTTTTTCCCCCACCCCCACCCCTCACCCTGTCCCCTCTCTCCTTAGCAGCACACAGCCAGTCTGCTAGTCTTTGCTTCTATGCTAGCACCAAGCTTAGTGTCAGCTATACCTCAGTTATACCTCCTGACCTTTCCTTACCCTGGGTCTTCCAAGCTGCTTTATCTGTGTCTGACACTCTTTTATTTTGAACTTTTGAAATTTTCTGGTAACTGTATTCCCATCCCTAACTTGGTTCATTTTCTCTTCTCTGTGAATAATTTTATTCCAAACATCTTGAAATTAGCATGTCCCTGAGAACTTTTTTTTTAACCTTTTTTAAAGATAGGAAGGCCATTACTCCATTGAGGGAATCCTTACAGCCATTAAGTCCTTATAGGTTGCAACATTCTCCACTCAAAGGAAACAAATAAATGCACTGTGAGAATAGATGCTAGATTTACACAGGATATTATAACATGGGATCATCCAAAAGTAATTTCTATTTCTGAATGAAACACTGTATCAATAGGTGTATTAACTAGCTTGACTGGTAAATGAACAATGACTTGGGAATACATTTATCTTACATAAGTTTTTCATTTAAGGAAACTGATTATATCCATAACAGTAACCTTGGGTTACCGTGGGCTGTTGACCATGAGTTGGCAATGGCCTCATTATGTAGAACTGGATGTTATAAATGGTAGTCATTAAGACAGGATTCTAACTTAATTCAGGAGCTAAAGATGTAAATGCAAAGTTTCTCAAATTGGGCATCCTGGGAAAGTTCCAAGGTAATGGAAGAGGATGAAAGAGAGCAGCTTTGAAAAACTGTGTGGTGGTAGAAATAGTAAAAAATTGCCGGTCCAGCCTCCCTCCCCACATACTTTCCCTGCTGTTTCCTTTGCCTGGTGACTGCATTGACTTGTCCTTTGATCATTTTCTCCTCCTCCTCATCTCATTATCTTCATATTTCCTGCCAACTCCTTCATAGTACCCATTTTAATCTGGTGTAAGACAAAGGAAAGGGTCTGCTATTTATACTGTTCTTCTTAAATTCTGAAATCATGTTGTAAAGAAGGAAAAATACAAGGTGAGAGATGAAATTATCAAGAGGCAGAATGGTTTAGCCGTGGAACTCGACCCTGTAGTTCTCACCTTGGGGGATGGGAAATGTTTTCAGTTGCCTGAATGGTGTTATAGCTTTTGGTTCTTGGGAGAGCTGGATGTTCATAGAGTTGCAATGCCTGGTGAAAGTCCTACACAGTGAAAACTTGTTCCACTCCAAGTGCCAGTAGTCCCATTGTTGAGAAACTTGAGTGGAGTGAAATATATTGATTATTTAGATCGGGGGTCTCAACATAGCCATTGAGCCAACAACCGTGGTGAACAGATGTTTGTCTGCCTTGAGGCATGTTTTATAAAAAATATGAATTTGAAAGGCACATTCTCCATTTCCCCCTAAGGCCCATCCCCTGTGCTTTTTCACCACTTTATTGCTGATCCTTTGTACCACCTACTTGGAACTTGAAGGCATTTAAATTTGCCTGGTGATTTTGGTTTAGGTGTCATAAATCTATGTTATTGAAAAAGAGAACCCTGTGTTCTTCCCGTTATTAGTTTGGTTTTTCTTCCTCCAATATGTGAACTGTTCGACCCTGTGGACCATGTCTGACATTGTTTCAAGGGGAAATTTCTGGGATATCTCAAGGAGCCCTTATTCTCTCATTTCTCTTGTGCTCTGATAAATATCTTTTGGTTCCTACATTTTACCTAAACCCTTGTAGAAAGCATTTTTATTTTATTACATCTGCTTATACATGATTTATATCTTTAAAAAAAGACTTTGAGGTAGCTTACAGTAACAGGACAATTAAAAATAGAAAGAAAACCAATTAAGAGATCAATTACAAGGATTAATTTCTTACTTCAGTCAGACATTTAATTTAACTCTGCGCTTCCTTGGATTAATCAAATAATAGACTGTGGAATTCTCTTGTCCAGTTAAGGGAAGCATACACCTTTGTGTGGAAAGACAGACCTCTTGAACTGATACTGAATTCTTAAAATATTTTATTGCACAAATTCTTATAATGTGGCTATTCCAATTATTATTTTTATCCTGTCTCTATTTATTGCTACACAATGGATTATCTATTCAATAAACCAAAAATCTCCCCCTGAGTGCACTGGTTTCTAATGTGCAAAGGGGTGGGGGACCAAAGAATACTTTTGAAACTAAGTACTTTTGAAAATCTTTGGATGTTTCACATACACAGGGCAAAGATTATAAGGCAAATGGATGTTTGTGCTAAAGGTTGTCAGGCAATTTGGAACATAGACATTGTTAAGAAAGCAGACTAAAAACATGGTACTGGATGAGATGGTGTATGGAAAGGACAGCAATACCTCTCTTTTCATGCCGAAGCCCTTACCTGGTGAGTCAATGGCTTTAACTGGTTTATTCCAGGGATTTATAAGGCCTGGATACAGCCACCGTTCTGTGATGATGAGCTTTTCTTTTCTGAATTCTGAGGTCTAATTATGGGATTGGAGCCCTCATTTTTTGTGACCACAGGCACAGAAAGGCCTCTAGATATTTTCTCCTTATGAGACAGTGTGATGGCTGAAGTGATTCGTTTGACTCTGTGTGGATGCAGAGGAGGAAAAGGACTCAATTCATGAGAGACGGTAATTTCCCTGCCATGGTGGTTTAGAGGCTTGGTCCTTGGAATCACCACTGCATTACTTAAGACGTGCCACTGAGCAGGTTTCTTAGTGGAACTGCAGTTTCCTTAACAGTTATATGCTACCCATAATATTTATTTTTTTGTTTTTCCTTTTCTTTTCTTGTTTTAGGAAGCTCAGAGAAATTTAGATCCAAATTACTTAAACTTATTTCTTGATATCCAACACAATTCTCTCCCACTCTTTCCTTGATACATTTTAAAAATTACATACACATATACACATGCATGCATATTTGCATTTATAATAGATACATTTAGCATAATATATATTATGACATTTTTTTCTAAGCAGCTTCAGACTACTTTAGAAAGTTAGAGGGGTATATGTTATAAGTACATTAGATAAATAATGAATTATTTTTAAGTGCTTTTTACCAATCCTACCATATTTGTCTCTATCTTCCACCTGACTATTTAACAGGACATTTCTATGTGGCCGGATAGGAGCTGCACAATAAATAGTTCTTGAATGTCTTGAACCCTATTGTTTCTAATATTGACTCTAACACATTTTCAAAACAGATCTTGTAAATTGTAATTGTAAATTACCCTGACCAAGGTTGCATACTGATTTAGGCAGTCTCCGTTTCCCTGAATCCTTGGATGTCATCTATAAAACTGCTCTGTGCTCTGAGATACCTGTGAATATGTTAAACACTTGAGAACACACTTGTAGTCATTTTGGGGGCTCAACTAATCTTGTAGATGTATATACCAGTGTGGATCCAAATGTGTTCACCATGAGAAGCCAAGGCAGTGAGCCTTGCAACGTACTGAGGGGGGACGTGTCCTCAGTTCCATTTGAGGGTGACTCGGGGGGCAGCCGGAGAGAGCCCCCCAGTCCACAGTGCTCTCTGAGGACCACTAAATCACCCATTGGGGAAATACCTATTCACAATCTTAATTCATAAGATTATATGTCCATAGCAAGATTTTGATGGTGCTGTAAAACACTCAAGCTCAGCTTTTATAATTTATTGAAACATCAGTTCTCCTCAATGGAATTACAGGCTGATAATTACCATTTGTCCAGGTGCCATAAACCAAGTCAAGAGACTTTGGATTTCTCCATGGCAGAAATAAATGCTATGTTGTAATGGGGACAGGTGGACAAAGCTTTTATAAAACATAAACAGCTTAACAGACAGGGACTGTGTCACCCAGATGAGGTTCTTTTGATATACATATTCCCTCATCTCTCCTCACTACCCACCCTTGTCTTAATCCATGAAAATTCCTTTTTTGGAGGCGCTTCCGTGATAACCAGCTTTCCTTTTGAACATCTCCAGAAGCTTTTGTTTTCGTCACAGGCTTTATCTCAGAACTTCTGGCTCAGTTTCCACCGCTCTGTTTTCCCCTTGTCACTTTCCTCTCCCGGCGCCTGCCTCTGTCTGACTCGTCCTTTTCAGTGGCTCAGCCTTTTCAGTCGCTCGTTCACATAGGGAATAGTCTATTCTGCTCGGGGACCCACTGAGGCTTCCACATCAATAAAGCAAATTGATGGCAGGTTTAACACATTTCCCAGTTATTGTCTGCAGATGCTTTTCAGAACAAACAATCCCCAAAACCCTTCACACACAAGAAACACTCCCCTGGCAAAATGATCTTGTTGGGAGCTTGAAAAGGAAAACCCTGACAAAGAAAGAATAGAAAATCCATTGGCAGGAGCTTCCTGGGCATAGACCTTATTCCTGTTCAGAGGGATAAGAGCAGGAAAAATCCCCAAAGCATCATAGCCTGACCCTGGGGTTACCGTATTGCAACTAACTTTTACTGAGAGGAGTAGCTACAAGAATATTTCCCCTTATTTTATCAGCTCAGCAGCTATGTTTCTCTATGTTTTCTGTTTTCTTGGTTTCACTTTCCCACAATTGTGGATCCAGGTGGCTAATTCTGACAGTTGGTCATCTCTTTTCCATATCTTTGTCCTAAGAGTCTGTCAGATGTGGTCTCTGAAAGACCTATCCCAAGCTGTGGAGCATGGTTGCGCTTCAATTCCTTCTCCTGCCTCCTAGAAAGAAAAAGAGAAATCCTGAGAAATCTAGACATGCCTGATTTAGAGGAAGATTCAGCATATGTATTTGTATGTTCCCTGTTGACAGACAATCTTCAGAAGGTTATTTACGTTTTATGAAAAAATCTTTCTTCTTCAGCCTCTCTTTCCCTTCTTTGCTCCACAGAAAAAATTAGGACTTATAGACCTTTTCTTATATCTGTTATTATCACATGCCCTCCTGGGCAGCACTGGTGTGCAAGTGATCCTGGCAAGGCTGAGGGCCAGCAGGATGGGAAGCCTGGAAGGACTAAGAGCCCTCAGCACTCAGCCATATCCATCTACCGTGAGGGGTCAATGGGTTCAAAGAGCTCTAGGGGCTGCTACAGTGGAATACAGCATCCATCCCTACAAGTCCTCCAAAGTTGCCATGGATAGTTGCCATTCTGAAGCCCAGTTGTGAGGGTCCTGAAGGGCACCAGGAAAGAACAAAGGCCAATGTTGCATCAGGCCGAGGGGACGGTCCTTCTGGTTCCCTTATTTTTCTCTCTTGGAGTAAAAATCCTGCCTTGTTTTCCTACCCATCCAAAGAAGGGACTGGAGCCCTATATGGCTGCAAATAATAGAAGGGGATGGGGGAAAGCAGAGCTTTCGGTCAATATTTGGTATCTCTGTAAAGTTCGACCCGCCTGCCACTCCCCAGCTTGCATGCATGTGGTGTGAGAAAAGTAACCCATCTATCCTTTTTTTTCCTCACATGGGCCAAAGCCTAATTTCAATGAAGCAGGGAAACCTTCCAAATGTGGCAAAATACAAAGGGAAATTACAGCCTGGGGCAGATGTGAGCTTTCTAAAAGCAGAGCAAAACTTCTTGGAGCCATTCTGCTCGAGGGAATGGCGAAAGAGAAGGAATGGAGACCTGAACTTCAAAGAAATGTAAATAAAACATTCCAACTGCTCTGATTTTAATCTTTTCATTGGCCGCTTTCTGTGAGGGGGTACCTAAGTGAGTGGATTTGCCTACCCCTTAAACAAATCAAAGAGTTTCAGAACAGGATCATCTGTGGGGACTCCCTACCCCAGGAAACTGTAATTGGAGGTAAATATTAATTCCAGAGGAAGGCCTTTGAGCCCAAGAAGTGCAACAACAATGTGCCTCCAAGGAGCCACTTTTTTTCTTTTCCATATCCATTGGAAGCAGATTGTGGGAGCAAAGCTTATCTCACATTTTTATCCGTTTTAACAATGCTCTGCCTACTGCTAGTTAAACTGAGCTGCCTTAAGCTCAACACAAAAAGCTCTTTTCAGAGCATCTAGCAGATAGCTTAAAAAAAGAAAAGAAACCTTTTTACCCAGCCCTCCTAGTGCCCTTTCATGAGATGCAGCTGTGTGCAGACAGCCAGGCCTGAGATGGCTTTTGGGGACAAAGACATTACCAGGTATTAGGCCTACACTTATTCTTTAAAGTTGCCGCTCTACTCTTGCCTCTACCTTCTGCCTTTCTGACAACACCCACTTCTACTCCCCCTTAGGTGGGAAGGCCTATGCTGGCAGCTACAATGGTTTTTCTTTGCATCATGGTCAGTAAAGCCCAGTGAGGATCTTTTGTGTTAAATCCTGTCTCACCTTCATCAGGTAGTGGTGTTTAAAACCCATGGTCTCATTCAGAGACTCACTAGACCACTTGTGGCGAAGGTGATAAAAAGGACAATTCAAGACAGAGAGAATGGTGGCCAGTTTCTGCTAGAATTCTGTGAACAGTTTGTTTCCATATCTTCAGTGCCAAAGATGGGCTACTTTGCTCTCTGCTCTCTCTGCCAATGAGACAGATCCCTGAACTGCCATTTTCCTTCCATGATTAGGGCAGGAGAGGTGCTCGCTCTGCTGCTGCTGCTGAGGAGAGTTCTGAGAACTCTGGAGTTTATTTTTAAATCTCTGAACATCACTTTGAAGTAAGGCTTCTTTGAAGTAACTCTGAAACTATTTCTGAAGAGTTTGATGAGCGTCTGAGAGGTGATTAATAAGACTGTGGATAGAGAAATAGCCTCTCCTCTCAACTCTAGTTGTCTTTTCCTCTCAAAGTTGGGCCATGTTGGCAAGAACAGATTTTTCAAAGTTGAACTTACTGAGGATGTTCCATGCTCTGGTCCAAGAACCTCCTTGACTTAACACAGTCTGAGAAGAAAGGAAAACATTGTCTATTTCATTTTGGTCTTCTCCCCTATACCTCTGACTGCTTTCTTTCACATCCTTTTAGCATTTGCCTATTGATGCCATGCCCACCTTGTCACTCTAATCAGTGTCATACCATTTACTTCTTTGGGAAGGAAACTCCCTGTCACCTCTGTTACAGTCCAGGTTCCTAGAAGACCAATTCTGAAGCTGAGGTTAGTGTGCAGAATAGGGAGAGGTCTTGTGAGACAAGCCTGTGGAAGGAGGTAGGATGGGGCAGAGGGAGAAACTGAGCTTCCTGCAGTCCCAAAGAAGACCCCAGCTGACTCCAAGGGGATGGGAGACCCTGGAGCCAGGATGGCCCTTCAAGTTGTCCCAAATTGACATAAGAAGGCCAGGCCTTTATACTTTTTATGTTATTGAATGTAAGCTGCCGCTAGGAGGATGCATGCCCTTGAACAAGGTGAGTCTCTTCACTAGCACCATCCCTATAGCAGGTTGACAGCAGCAGGGGGATAAGTCCTGCGTTACTGAAGGGAGATGCGGCCACGCATCACATCATCTTCTACAGTGTACATGTTAGACCTTTAGGAGGGCCTGCCAGGAATATCCTACTAGTGATTTTAAGGTGATAGATGCTTAGAAATGAGGATGCCCTCTAAGAGTCGCATCCTCCTGTCCTGATCAAGCAGTGGCAAGAACAGCAGCCTCAACTCACGCTACAGTGCCAGTGTGAGGTCTCAGTTAGCCTGGCTTCAAAAACAGAACTGTCCACAATGTCATCCCTTCATATCTTATCAAAGCAGCATCTGCTGTACATCTTCTCCAGAAGCCCTGGAAACTGGTTCTGCCAGGTGGAGAGGAGAGAGCCAACATTTTGACTCAACAGGAAGCCTGAATTTCAACACAGAGAAAAAAATATAAATATTTATTTGATCACATAATTAAAGGAAATCCACTGTCCCTGTATAGTTGCAGTCTAAATGACCCACTTCATTAAAATGCAAAAGTTTTGCAAAATACTTTAGAATATTCCCTAAAAGACTCTTTAGTCTGTGGATTTATTTTTTAAGAGGAAACAAATAAATATATGTAAATATAATATAAATATATTTTTAAGTATGTATTTCACATATCATATATGAGACTACATTTTGCTTTTACCCTATCCCCTCTTCCCACTTTACTGAAGAATGGTTATCAGTTATTGGCATTTGACAAAAATATTACCAAACAGCATTATGAAACATTTTCTTCTATGTTATCATTAGAGGATAGTGGGTAGATTCATCCACACAGGTGGGGGAAGTGGAGAGTTGAATTATTCAATGACTTTGATTAATGTTTATGTCAGAGCAGGAACTAATGTATCAGTAATGGGGAAGTTCAATTAGTGCTTTAATTAATTAGACTCCTGTTTTTAGCTCTATTGTGAAGAATAATTATTTGTTAGCTTTGCTTAGGACCAGGGTAAAAGCCCTGATTACAAGTATCAAAAAAAAAAAAAAATTCCACCAAGGCTGGGGCTCTATGAAGAAATGTGGAGCTTGAGAAAACAGAAAACATCAGTGAAAAATCAAACACATTGTCATTTACTAAGCCATTAAAGGCTCAATTGAAAGTTAGAACAAAGTTCAAAATAAATGATTGTAATTGAGGATGGTATTTTAAGTAAGATCTCTTTGATGCACTAATTTTCTTCTCTTTGAATTTAGGGCCACTTTTAACTGCAATATCAAGACAAACAGTACCATGCATTTAACCAAGAAGCTGACTTGAGTGTCTCTTTCTCTCTGTCTCCTAGGAACTTTTATCCTTACAATGATAAGGCTACCAACAAATATTAAGATCATGGAGGCTTAATCTTACCAAAAAACAGAGTAGCACCTGAGAAGGAGCCTGCGTAATTTAGATTTCTCTCCCTACTCACTGCTGGGGTCTAATCATATCTAAAAGGCAGAGTACTTTAGATGCGTAAGCATCTGCGTATAGATTTTGCTTTTGTTCGTAATTTTAGTCTGGCCAGTGGTTCTCGAACTTTAATGGTATACTCATGGATTACTGTCCTCAGAAATATATTCTTGAAACCAGGATCAACTAAGGGATGTTCAAGGGCAATTCTGGCTATCGGAGAATTATAATAAACAAATCAACCATTAAGCCACGTAGGCCTTGAAATCAACTAAAGAGCAAAAGTGTTGTTCCAACTAGCCATTCTCCTCAACTCCAGCTTCAAGATATAACATAAATATTAGCCTACTGATAAAATATTGAACTTTATAAATGATTGCTTTTTATGTTTGAATGACATAGAGAGCATTATAGATTAGTCCTATAAGGTAGCATGCTTACTCTTAAGCATCTACGAATGTTTTCCTGAGTGGGAGGAAAGGAATTCCAGCCAAGTCTCTAGATGTAGAATTCTTAGTCTAGCTCTTTGATGCCATAGCATTTTGCTGTGGGTTGTCTTTCAAATTACTGTAGTGCTTCTGAAATGTGATTTTACAGTAAATTTTCTTCTTAACTTTAAGCATGGATGCATTTTTCTAAAAGGAAGAAACAAAGAGTAGAGGAAGAAAACATCTTGATTGTGTGATAAAGAATGACACCATAGCTGCCTGTTTTTAATTAACATCCCAACCACTTCAGTGCCTCCAAACAGGGCCAAGCAATTTTTGTAGCATTTATGAACATCAACTTAAAATAACAAATAAGCAAAACAAATAAGTAAAACCATGTGTCCACAATATTTATAATAATAAAATGCTTTAAATTTTTAAGTAGTCTGTAGTTGCATCCATGAAATGCACTAAAGTCTAGAAAAAAAACCCCAAGATTTAAAAAATTAAGTTCAGTTAGAAAATATATATACCATATTTAACTATTTTCTATGGAAAGTGACACTTTTATTATTCACTCACTCATGTAATGCTATTGTGCACATCTTTATTATGTTTGAGTTTTTTGGGTCTGCAATTTTTGTTTTATTTCTGTCTTCTGTTAGTACCATCCTTTAGAAAAATACATATCCTTTTACCTCTCTTTCACCTAATTTATATAGTTGAAATAAATATTTTACATTAAGACTTCTGAAATCATTTTTATGAAGAAAGTGTGTGTCTATATGTGTCCATGTTTGTGTGTTTAGGAAAGAGGATAGTGGTTAGCTAGCAAGCAAATAAACAAAGACATCTTAAATACATACATACAGGCATACATGGCCCTGAACCTGTCTTACATGGGTATATGTGAATGAACAAATGAATGTAATCAGGAAGAAATCTCTTTTTAGATTTCATATATATTAAATATATATAGTCAACATACATATTCATTGGGTTTATTGCATGTGTGTCTCACTTGCAGCAAAGAAACAATTAATAAGATGTGACACTTGCTGTCAGGCAACTCATGGTCATGGGAAAAGACAGAATAGTATACAAGCTATCACTGTTCCATGAGATAAATTACTGGAAATACTTGTGCTTAGGCCTGAAGGAAGAATAGGAATTCCCCGTGAGAAAGGTCTTCTCTGTTATCAGGGCAGCAAAATCAAAAACAACAAGAGTAAAATAACCAAGTCTCAGAGCTTCATTGGAGTAATAGGTTCTTTCTTTTTATGATGGGAAAGAGAAGCATAGCAGTACCAGATAAAGCATGAACATTCCTGAAGCAAGAGGTAGTGAGCCCAGAGGGTCATGAATCATATACCCTGTCAAAGGGAAGCAAGTGAGGAGGATCAGCATTTATTAGAAACTTAATATGAGATGGGTGATGGACTCATTGAATTCTCAGAGCAAGCCTTTGACAGGTGTTCATTCAGAAGGTAGTTACAGAGCAGAATTCCTATTGTGGCACAATGGAAACAAATCCAACTAGGAACCATGAAGTTGTGGCTTCGATCCCTGGCCTCGCTCAGTGGGTTAAGGATCCAGCATTGCCGTGAGCTGTGGTGTAGATCGCAGAGGTGGCTTGGATCCCGAGTTGCTGTGGTGTAGGCTGGCAGCTGTAGTTCCGATGAGACGCCTGGCCTGGGAACCTCCATATGCGGTGGGTGTGGCCCTAAGAAAAAAAAGGAAAAAAAAAGAAAAAAAAGAAGATAGTTACAGAGCAAGCACTATGCTAGGCACTGATAATGCAGCAGGGAACCAGTCGTAAAATCTCTGCCCATGTGGCGCTTCTACTCCATTAGGAGAAACAGATAGTCAATAAGGAAAGAAACAAGTGAACGTGTGATAAATGGAGGCTGGGAGTAGGACTGAGGAAGTGATTGTTTTGCTAGGAAATACTTGGAAGGAGGGATCCAGTCCAGAGGCAATGTGAGGGCAGAACATCTTAGGCAAAGGACCCTAAAATGGAAATGAACAGAGCATCTTCAAGGAACAAAAGGAAGGTGGGTCTAGAGAAAGGTGAGCAAGGAGGGAGCAGGGAGGAGAGGAAGTCAAAGAGGTACCACACCCCAACTATGGGTTCTTTTTCTAAATGTGATTGCAAGTACTTGGCTAGTTTTCTGCAGAGGAGTCATACTGAAAAAGCAAAAAACAAAAAAACAGAGCTGCACGGTGGTTAAAGAAGTCAAAACCAGTTTAAATCAGGAACTATTCCAATGTGGGAAAGAGACCTCAGTACAGAACTGGGCTTAATTCTGAATACAAGGACAAGAGGGTATTTACAGCCAATAAGCAGGGTGAGGATCAGTGGATAAAAAATTATTCAAAGAAACATTAGCCGAGGGGGGATTCTGTCTAAACTAACTCAACAGGCTTCTTTGTTGAAGGCATCCCCTCAGTGTGATGAGATATTGAGGGTGAAGGATTCTCTATAAACTGAGTTAGAAGGGTTTGTGCTCTTGAGGACAAGACCCTCCCAAACAGAGCCTAGTTGAAGAAGGCCAGGAGCCTGACTAAGTTTGATGAAGGTGCGAGTCTTTGCCAGTGACATGATCTGATTTTCTTCTTAAAAACGTCACTCCAGTTTCTGGTGAGAAATGGACTATGCAGGGGCAAAAGTAGAGATTCTGAGGTCACTGCAGTGGGGCAGGTGACAGGCAGCTGAGGCCCCATGAACTTAATTAAATAATGTGCCACCGGTGGTAGAGCAAAGATTTGATGCCAAGTCTGATTCCAAAGCCCCAGTTCTTCCTGTTGTTGGATTCTCTGCCCTGTTGGTTGTAATAAGGTGCCAAGAACTTGGACAAGAACTCTTACTAATGAGATCAAGAACTTGGAATACTCTTTAGCTATCCAAGACATACTAGGTCTTGGGCAAGGTAGAGGAAGTCATGATATCAGCTTGGTAAGACCCTATTCCTGGGCCTCTAACATTTGCGGGGCCTAGTATAAGAGCACAGATGGATATCTACATATCATGTGTCTAAAGTTAAAAAGCAAGCCAGCAAGCTGCTTAGTTAATAAGTTCATACTTTTACCTTGACAAATATACCTTTATAATGACCTAGAAGACCAGTTCTAATTTGGAAATCGGAAGACACCAAGGACAGTACCAGAATACAGGGACAGTAAGAGTGTGAGTCTCAGATCCCTGGCTGCCAACCTACTCTGGTTCCATCTCCGATTTAGGAAAATGACCCACAGAATCTCAGAAGCAGGACTGGTAGCATTAGTGGCAGAGGATCCTGGAGTCTCAGATAGCAGAGCATGGCCTGGATAGGAGGATTATGGGTTCAGGGTGGCTACATATCCTTGGCCTACATACATTCCACCATGGAGAAAGGAGACCTATGGAAAAGCTCAATAGTTGGGTCTTTAGAGCACAGGACCTTGGACAGTTGGTCATTTCACCAGGTCTGAGAGCAGCCCTGCCTGTCCAGTGAGCTGGGAGGTGAAGTGGGAAGCTTATAGAGGACAGAAAGCCAACCAGATTCCCAAGGAGAGTTCTTTAAAAAATAACTCAAAGCATAACGTTGCTATATTAGTTTTCTGTGGCTGTACAAATTAACATCAACTTGGATGCATAAAACAATAGACATGCTTCTCTCACAGTTCTGGAGGCCAAAGTCTGAAATCAGTTTCACATGCCTAGAACTTCAGGTATCAGCAAGGCTGCTTTTCCTCTAGAAGTTCTAGGGGGAATTGATTCTTTGCTTCCTCCAGCTTCAGGTGGCTATTGGCATTCCTTGCTTATGGCTATATCACTCCAATATTCACAGCCATCATCTTCAAATCTCTCCTCTCCATCTTCACATCTCCCTCTCTGTATGTTCAGATCTCTCTCTTCTTCTGTCTGCAAGGATTTATGTAGTTGCATTTAGGACTCACTTGAATAATCCAGGATAATCCCCCCACCTTAAGATTTTAACTTAGTCATACTTGCAAAGTCTCTATGTCTATATGAGGTAATGTTTACAAGTTCTGGCAATTAGGACCTGATATTTGCAGGGTGTATTGTTCAGTGTACCACAACATTGCCTTTGTCTGATGGTTACAGTTATAATATTTTGTCAAAAAAGGATTAAAAAATCCCTTTTGAAAGAAAAAGCATTTCGATTTGTCACATGATTTATAATAAGATATAAATATTTTCGTCTTGGATGCTGTCAAGACCATTGCTAGTGATGACAAAAGTTTTCTATTTGGTCATCTTTTTACATGGTTAGGGAGGAGGACTGAGAGCAGATTACCAAGAAAGCAGTTTTTAGCCAAATGTTTTCTAATGTTGTTTACATAAATTAGAACTATTTTAATTTGGAATGGGCAGGTGGCAGACCACATCACGTTGAAAAGAAATTATCTGTATACTTAAAAAAAATGGTGAATATACTCAAATAGCAAGGGCTTGATGATAAGCTTTTTTTCCTGAGAATTTGAGATAGGAGTCTTGAATTCAATTCAGCATTTTAATTAAACTCAAAAACATTTATTGAGACACCACTAGATGCCAAGTACTGGGCTTTGGAAGTAGAAAGATAAATTTTATCCCATACATTGTCTTTCAAGAGCTCACAATTTAGCATGTGAGAGAGAGACAGAAACAAACAATTATGAAAATGAAAATACAATGTGTTGAGTGCTGTGAGAAGGATATGATTGAAGTGCCAAGGCTAAAGGTCCAAGAGGAAAAAAGAGAGAACGTAGGAAACTATCAAACTATCGGGCATTTGGGGAGCACTCAATAAATATTTGAATGAACAGACCACTGCCCTCTCCTCCTTAACACCCCACTCTGAGTTCAAGCTACCATCACCTCTTGCCTGAACCACTCTAATAGCCTCCAAACTAGTCCCTCCAGATCCATTCTCCATGCAAGAAATCCACATCTTTTCTGCCTAAAGCCCTCTAATTATTTCTCATCATATTGAAAATAATATTCCATCTCCTTGCCAGGGCTTACTAAGCTACACAGTTTACCCCTTGACTACCTTTTATTGTTGCATTTGTTCACATTTCTCCAGCTCTAGCCTTCTTTCTCTTCCTGGGACCTTTGAGCTTATTTTTGCCTCAGGTCCTTTGATCTTGCACTTTGCCTTGTTCTACCTTAGCTCTTGTTTTGATCCAGTCTCTGGTAAGGTATCTCCTTGACAGAGGAATTTGTCTGATCGCCCATAGCAAGTATCAATTTCCAAAGTAATTTCCTGTGTTTATTTATTTATATTTTCTTTTCAGTTGAAATGCAATTTCCTTGAGGCAGGACTTTCTTAATCTTATGCAACATTTTATTCCCATTGCTTGTCATAGGACAAGATGGATGCAAACTTCGACAGCTGGCATAATATGAAAATTCAAAATCTATACTGCCCAAAGCCAAGGCCTTGATGAAAAGAATTTCCGCCAAAAAATATACATCAAACCCTAGTGTTGTAGACATTGGTGACATTATTATCCCAATCCTTTAAGTAGGCTTGAGAGTTAATCCCATAAAGGCTGCTTTGCACAGCCAGAAAGTTTTCATGAAGGATGATTTTAGTGTTTTTTTTTTTTTTTCAGACTTCTAGGCTGGTCATTGAGCTAGAAATATGACGCAGGAGTAAAAATGAAGTTAAAAAATACGGTATCACTTTAAAATTAGAACAGTCCAGGAGATAAAATTGCGATAATTTTAATTAGTTATTTGAAAATCTCTCTCTGGGGACTTTTTCTGTACTGAAACATTAACAATATCTGTAAATGCTTTGCAATCAGAGAAACTTATTATAAAACCATGCTTTGGATGCTTAAAAATGCTCACTGGTCAGTATTTTTGCTGTGTTTTGTCTAGAAGTTCTATCTCCCCCTCTCCTTTGAGTTATTGACTGAGCATAAAACTAGTATATTTTGTATGCCAGTCATATTAAATTAGAGGTTAAACTGAAAAAGCTCCTTTGTGTAAAGGTCAAACTCTCTTTAAAAAGCTTCTGGCATTCAAAGTCGAAGCAGTAAACAACAAAAGAGGTTGGCAAAGTTGAACAAATGGGCCTTAATTGGCCATTAGACTTGGACTGATTTAAAAACCAATGCCTAACTCTGCATTCTGGGTAGCCACCAAATCTAAGATAGTTCCCCCTTAGTGGGCTCACTTCAGATAAGTATCGTCTAATTCCTTTCTCATTAAAAACTTCCTCTGGATATTGGCTCAGTAAATACCTGGTATAAAAAGCTACCCTTGGCTTACACCCCTTTCCTCTCCTTCTCCACTTAATCAGACTTAATCATTATTCATTTGCCTAATTCAGGAAACATTTAAAGCTGTTTTTCACTTAATCATTTTGACTAAAAAAGCTATAAGACCAGTGGAGATTTTTAAGCCTGTTAAAACCTTTAGAGCATAAAATAGTGAATTCTAATTATTATCTAAATAAGACAGGGAAAAAAAGAATCAGGAAGTTCTTTTTAATGATGAGAGGAGCACATGCAGGGCTTGAGTAGGCTGGTGAGTGTGTGGATGCGGCCCTGGGGAGAGGAGAGACAAGTTTTCCATTATTATGGCTCAGCTCTGAAAGGGTTTTGAGTTAGGGACACCTGTGTGGGAAATGACTGTGTACAGGTACCTGTCATTTCTGATTAACCCCGCCTGAAGTCCCATGATGAGGGAGACACATTCAGGACCTGTTAGAGACTTGGGCTTCCCAGTCAAGAGGTGTCATGGGGGATGCCTTTGACGGGTACCAAGTAGCCTTTGCCAATATTCCTATAGAGGATGGGCAGCGGCAGGTTTCTAGCAGCTGAATGGATATCTGGGGACACTGGAGACTCAGGCGCAACTGGAACATTGTTATGCTCTAAAGCAAAATTGAGAATTGGCATTAACCTAGAGGCATTAAAGATTCGGGACTTGTCAAAATTACCTTGAATTCTATATTGCTGGTGCCTGGAAAATTATTAAGTATTTAATTGATGTTGCTACTATTATTACTGTTAATCATATTAGCTACTCAACACCTGCATCCAAAGAATCATAAAGCCTAGATGGTCATCTGGTCCAAACTTCTGGCTTTAGGGCTGAAAAGTGTCAGGATATATTAAAGTTTAATTTTTCACTTTTTTTCATGTATCTAAAGAATTGTACAGCAGAAAAAAATACTCTTCTCAACCTCGTGCTTTCATTCTTGAAATAATTAGGAATGCCACAGGAAACTAACATAGGAACTAGCACATACCAAGGCATTTATGCAGATTATAAGCACATAGCAATGCCTTTATACAAATTACACAAAGTTGCCCCCTCTGAATTGGTACAGCCTTATACCCGGGCCATGGGCCATAGAAGCAGAGTCGGAGGTGAGATTCAGCCCCTAATCACCCTCCTAAACTGACATAATTTGCAATGAGATGAAAAGAATCTGCTAGGAACAGGCAGCTTTCTCAGAAAACTGTAATGTATTTAATTTTTAAAAATAATAGGCTATATTTTAAAATAGTTACAGACTTACAGAAAAATTGAGCAGATCGTACAGAGTTCCCATTATGTCTCCCCCTTCCCTGCATGCACAGTTTCTCTTATAATTAATGTCTTACATTAGTTTTGTTAAATAACAGCAGTTCAGCTGAGTAAATTTTAAAGATCTAATTGACTTTACTGAATGATTCATGAATTGGGCAGCGACCCATCTAGCAAAGAGAAAGGAGCTGAGGAGCTATATGGAATGGAAGGATTTTATAGGCAGAAGAGGAGGAAGAGTAGGTGATTTCAGGCTTGGGTACTGACTTCTGGAGGAAGGAAGGGGACTAATCTGAGCCCCCAGTTTATCTCATGGGTGCTGATTAGAAAATTCTAGACTGACTGGTTAAGACTACATTCCTGGGAGATGCTGTATCTCCAGTTAGGGTAGGTATTAAATACTGATTTGATTACATGAGGCTTACCATGAGTGACTCCATTTTGGGCCTGCTGTTTCTTTTTTTGTTGTTTTTTAACAGTTTGGTATATTTTTTTCAACTAAGGAACTAATATAGATACATTGTTATTAACTAAAGTTCATACTTTATTCAGATTTCCTTTTTCTCTTGTCCTTTTTCTGTTCCAGGATCCCAACCAGAATCACATTACATTTAGTTGTTGCCTCCTCAAACTTCTCTTGATTGTGAAAGTTTCTCAGACTTTTCTAGTTTTTAATAACAGACATTTTAAGTACTGATCAAATATATTATAGAATATCCCTCTATTGGAATTTCTCTGATGTTTTTCTCATGATTAAGACTGAGGTTATGGGTTTTAGGGAAAGAGGTCATAAAGGTAAATTGCTATTTTCATCACATCCTGTCAAGGGTACAAACTATCAACATAATTTTTGACTATTGATGTTGACCTTGGTCATCTGGCTTAGTTAATGTTTGTCAGGTTTCTTCACTATAAAGTTATTCTTTCCCTTTCTTTCTGTATTTTGCAGAAGGGAGTCACTATGAATAGCCCGCACTTAAGGGGTAAAGAGTTATGTTCCTTTTCCTTTCCATGAAGTATCTGCATCATTTTTCTGGAATTCTTCTACATGGAGAGATTTGCCTCTTCTCCCCTGTTTTTTTAGCTTATTCAGTTATTTATTTGTTTCAGTATGGACTCATGGATATTTATTTAATATTTTTGTTTTTAATCCAATAGTATTTTATTTATTTTAATGTTCAAATTATTTTAGCTTTGATCTTTGGGAACTCTTTCTGTTGGCTGCTATGCCCTGTTAACATATTCCCATCATTGTGGGGTTCCTTGGGGTGAAGGGAGTGTCACTTTCTTACTTTCTGGCACTGAAAGATGCTCCAAGATTAATCATGTTGTATATTTCCTGCCCGATGCTAGAATCAGCTCATTTCTCCAGGGAGCACTGGTTTCTTTTGTTGGAGAATATTAGAAATCAGCATCTGAGTGTTAGGTGTACTCATTGGTACTGGATCCTTTCTTTTAAGCCTCTCAGCTGACAGAACAAGGAAATATATGTGTGTATACTAACTGTCTTTATGCATATATCTGTAAATATTTCTATATGTAACCACCTGAATCTATATTAACTTAAACATGAGTTCTTTCTATTTTTTTGTGTGTGTGTCTTTTTGCCTTATCTAGGGCCACACCCACGGCATATGGAGGTTCCCAGGCTAGGGGTCTAACAGGAGTTGTAGCTGCCGGCCTTCAGTGCAGCCACAGCAATGCAGGATCCGAGACGCATCTGCAACCTACACCACAGCTCACAGCAACGCCGGATCCTTAACCCACTGAGCAAGGCCAGGGATCGAACCCACAACCTCATAGTTCCTAGTCGGATTCATTAACCACTGCGCCATGACGGGAACGCCTAAACATGAGTTCTTAATCATGTTTCCAACTCTAACCTATTAGCACAAGGATTGTTCTAGCCTCCTTCCCTTCCCGATCTATAAATTTTCTCTCCAATAGGGAAACCATTTACTTAATTATTTAATTCCAATATATATGTATAACAGTATCAGAGGTTTTAGCCCATACCACCATGGAAAAAAATTTAATCTACTAGAGAAAAGTATTTACCTACAGTTCCTTTTGCCTTAGGTCTTTAGGTCAGCCTTTCCCCCTTTCTCCCTTTAGTGAGTTGTTTGACACATTTGTAGTACAGGTATATACTCTTGTCACAGTCTGCATTCTTTTGGGAATTCCCTAGTGAAGAGATGTGACAATTTAATAAATAAATTGATCCCATGTTTATCAAACTATCACTGATGATATACAAGATGATTTTTAAAGACTTCTTTATTTTAGTAGATATTCATTTATTTTAATTTGTACTAGAAAAATGTACATAACTACCCTATCAAAACTATGACTTCATGACTACTATTGATTAGGGCAAAGGTAAACATATTTAATTTAAAAACTGGGTCATATTAATGAAAATTGACAGTGACAGGGGAGAGGCTGAAGTTTGGGAAAAATCTGAATTGATTTATGCACAAGGGCTCTCTGCATCATACCTGTATCTAATTTTAATGCATAGCCATTTAAGAATCCTACTTTAGCCTCAGGTCCTCAACCTACGACATTCCTGACAGTTCAAAAAAATAATCTGGTATACAGATAATAATAATCTGTGTGCATTACATATCTTTCTATCTCTTTTTTTTTTTTTGTCTAAATTGTCAATGCTGCTCTCTCCAACCTAGTCTCATAAAATTCTAGAGGACACGAGGCAACAGTCAATTCATAACTCTGGCCAGCTTCTCATTGTGTTTGCAACTTCTTCAAATGGTATAATGTAGAGAACTGCAGGATCTCCAAGTGAAGAAGCTGGATTTTGTCAAACTCTTAAATAAGACAGTTCCGGTTGACAACACTGATGCTTTTACTTTACCTTATAGAAACCCAACTGAGAAATAGCATCTTGGATGGAACATAGGTAGGACTAAGATACCATGATATAGTTAGGGATAGAGATTTGAAATCTTAGAGGATTTAGTAAGCACAGATTGCTGGGTCCCACGCCAGAGTTTCTAGTCTAGTATATGGGTCCCAAGAATTGGCATTTTTTAACAAATTCCCAGGAGATTCTGAAGTCCTGGGTACAGGGACCACACTGTGAGAACCATTGGTTCAGGTGTTCAGGCAGTGGCCTAAAGGAAGCACAAGCAAACATTGACTTTGTATATGTTATTATAGAAAATATCACTGCTTGAAGGAAAATCCTTGAAGGCAAATATAATTTTAGGTATCTATATGAAATTAAACTTGAACCTTAGAGTTTCCTTAATTGTACTGTGGTCACTGGTCACAAGACCAAGTAATGTTAGTAAGGAAATATTAACCTGTGAATTTAATAAAAGTAACAATTATCAACATCATCTTCTTTGTTGTAATTCTTTCCCTTTCATGGCAGATTTTTATTAATGATTAAATAACTCTTCTATTTGGATTTGACCTTTTTAAAATTAGAGAGATTTTGTTGTTGGGGGGGTCACAGTTAATAGGAGCAAGAAGGAAATTTTTTTCAAAATATTTTACTTGCTTTACTTTGAAAATATACCTCAAATTTGCTTCACTTTTCATTTGCTCATTTGAAGTGTATCTTAAAATATAAGTATAAAAATCATAAATGTACTTGTAACATGAGATATAGTATTCCAGTGTTTAGGAATCTCTATGGTCCAATATGAAATGACAGCAAAACTTGGGAGAATTATTTAAGAGTAAAAATTGGAATTTGTCTCAATGTCCAATATTAAAGGGCTAATAAATATAGTATATTAAATAAAGTAAAATTTCTGTAACTCTTATAAGTTAAGTGTGTAAATGACTAAGAAAATCATTTATCAGGTAAAAAATAGCAATTTAAATATTTTATAAATGGTATAATTTACAAATGGGTTAAAATGCATAAAAATTAGACTGGCATGAAATGTGCTAATGTATAATTTATCTTATAACTTCAAAGTGCTGCCTCTGAATGAAGACTAAATTGTCATAAACCTCAGGTCTTTATAGCCATGTGGCCTTGAATGGGTTTATTAATCTCTTTTTGTTTTCCACTGTGAAATGGGAGTTTTGGTACAATGGGAAATAAATGTTTCATCTTTTCCCTGGGTTCCTGGCACAGAGCTCTTAAAACCTTTGGAATTTTCAGTATGGTAGTATGGTCTTTCATTATTCTTAGCAAGCTCCTTTCAAGTATACCTGAGTTTATGCTTATAAGGTGACTCTTGTAGGCATCTAGATGGCTTCAAGATGGGGATTGATTGCCAGAAAGATCAAGGCATGATTAGAAGCTCAGAACTTTCAGTCCCACCCTACAATCTCCAGGGAAGTAAGAAAGGCTGGAGATTAAGTCATCTACCAATGTCCAATAATTTAATCAACCATGCCTATGTAATAGAACCTCCTGTACAAGCCATAAATGATAAGGTTCAAAGATCCCAGATTGTGAACATAGCAAGGTGTTTGGAGGGTGGTGTGACTGGGGAGAGCTTGGGAATTCTGTGTCTTTCCACACCCCCACACCACTGCCACTATACTTTTCCCCACGTCTCTTCCATTTGCCAGTTCCCAGGTTGTAGCTTTTACAATGAATGAGCAATAGTAAATAAAACGTTTGTATGTGGGAGTTCCCTTCGTGGCTCAGTGGTTAACAAATCCGACCAGGGACCATGAGGTTGCGGGTTCGATCCCTGGCCTTGCTCAGTGGGTTAAGGATCCGGCGTTGCTGTGAGCTGTGGTGTAGGTTGCAGACACGGCTCGGATCCCGCGTTGCTGTGGTTGTGGCAAAGGCCGGCGGCTACAGCTCCTGTTAGACCCCTAGCCTGGTAACCTCTATATGCCCCGGGTGCGGCTCTACATAAAGGCAAAAAGACCAAAAAAAAAAAAAGTTTGTATGTGTTCTTTGAGTTATTCTAGCATGTTGTTGACCTTAGAGGGGGTTGTATAAATTCCTGATTTATAGCTGGTAGGTTAGAACTACAAGTGGCTCTGGACTTGTGATTGGAATTTAAATTGAGAGTAGTCTTATAGGACTGAGCCCTTTAATTTGTGGATTTTGATGCTAACTCCAGGTAGACAGTGTCAGAATTGAATACAATTGTAGGACACCAAGTCAGTGTCTAGATAATTGGAGAACTGGTTGTTCATACTGTAAAATATCTGAGAACTCATATTATTACTTAGCTATAATGCTAATGGTTCAGCTGAGAAAAAGATCTAAGAGTTTCAAACAGAAAAGCTGTAATAATATTTGGGGGCTTAAGAAACAATTGGAAGGGATAGAGAGAGAAGTCAAGAGGGTAGAAAGTGGGTATTACAACTGTGTCTCGGAAATCCCATGTTGAGGGACTGTGAAAAACCTTGTTATACCAGTTATGCCCAAGTCTTGTAACATGTGACTGGAAGAGGATTTAGAAGCCATTGAAAGACTAATTTCTCTGAGGGACCATATATCTGCCTTCAAAGGCATGTTTCCCACTGCAAGGTGAAGAATGAATTCTGATTCCCTCTTGTCTACCAAAGCTAGAGCTAGAGCATCTCACTAAATGGCAAATGTAAATTTTGTTTGGAATCTAAGTGGTAGTGGAGTCTAGGACATGTATTTCTTGGTCTTCTAACCCCTGTGATAAAGGGAAAAGCACAAATAAGCCTGGGAATATTATTAGCTAATCACTTAAAAATAGTTTTAAAAATCCAGCATACCATCTCAAGGGTTTTTGTGAGGATTAAGTGACAAATTCATGTAAAGTATTGACAAAGCATGTGAGCACATATTAAATATTTAGAGTAAACATTTATATATATATATAAATATATATATATATATATATATATTTTTTTTTTTAAAGTCCTGTACCTGCAACATATGAAAGTTCCCAGGCTAGGGGTTGATTCGGAGCAGCAGCTGCTGGCCTGTGCCATAGCCACAGCAATGTCATATCTGAGACACATCTGTGACCTACACCATAGTTTGCAGCTTGCAACAAAGCTGGATCCTTAACCCACAAAGAAAGGCCAGGGCTTGAACCCGCATCCTCATGGATACTAGTTGGGTTCTTAACCCACTAGGCCACAGCAGGAAGTCCTCAGTGTAAACATTCTTGATGATGATGATAAGGCCTTAGGGGGTGAAGAAGATGATGTATAATCTGCTTTATACTTTTCCACTCTTTCAAATTTTCTACAGTAAAAACTTACTGTATATTTAGAAGAAAGTTAAATATAAACATAAATGCTAGGAAATCATGTATTCTGTTAAGTGGATATAAATATTAGTATAGAATAGTATGTTAGAAGAAATTGTATATAAACTCATAAGCAAAATATGTATTCTACACAAACCAAAACCTTCATCCTGCACGTTTGAAACTTGAGATTGAAATATTCCATCAGCCCAATCCTCACTAGCTTTGCTATTCAAAGTAGTTTAAAAACTGCCTTTAGTAGGTTTCTTATTTTAGGTATTGAGTGAATTCTGAATCAAACCTTTATTTCTGTGATTCAAACTTAATTATTCTACCTGCTGTCTTCTAAAAATAAAAGTGCATCCAATTCCTGTGAGAACATCTTGATAAAAATTGGAAACGGCAAATGACTAACAGGAAGAACATTAAATGTACCTGGATCATAAAGAGTAATAGGAAAATGAAAAGAGCTAATTTTTCAGTGAACCCAGGGAGACAATTCCAGTTAAAGGGCTAATTAAAATACTGGGGTAGAAAAATGTTGTTTTCATGATGAAATTATGTAAAGACCTAGAAAGCATGGTACTTCCAGAACAAATCTTAAAATGCTACATACTGCCTTTAATGCAGTGTGAAGCCTATCAAGTTATTGTTACCATAAATCTTTAACAATATAAAATATTATAACTTGGTATTTTAATCAAAGAATATTATTAGAATGACTCAATATCTGAGCTTTGCTCTACTTAGTGTATTAAAATAATTCTTTCAAATGCTCCAATTATGATTGTCAGAGTAAGTGGAAAATAATTTATTTAGGAAGTAACTGCGTTCTTAATGTTCCCTACCCACTGACTCAGAGCTGATTAATACTTTACAAACCAGATGTGATTAGCTGGCAGCCTGGCTCAGAAGAGTCATCTCATTACTGGCCCATTATTGTGTTAGCCCTTTTCTCAAAAACTGATTAGTGAACCAATTAACTAGCCTCTCCTTAGTGTGCAGGAACATGGAATTGTGGTGTGTTCCCCTTTCACAGATGCCACCTACCATAGTCATTTATTTTGATCATTATGAACACTAAGAGCAAATAGAAATTCCTCAGCCTTAGACCTTCTTGCTATTGGTTAAAACAAAACTCCAGAAATTCAAGTAAAACTTGAAAGAGGGAGTAAGTAGTTACTTCCACAAAGTCCTCTATTTAGGATGTGCTCTGTGTCTGTTCGACACATTCATTATCTGGAGTTCCTGTTGTGGCTCAGTAGTTAATGAATCTGACTAGCATCCATGAGGACACAGGTTCAATCCCTGGCCTTGCTCAGTAGGTTAAGGATCTGGTGTTGCTGTGAGCTGTGGTGTAGGATGCAGACACAGCTCATATCCTGCATTGCTGTGACTGTGGTATAGGCCGGCAGCTACAGCTCTGATTAGACCCCTAGCCTAGGAAACTCCCTAGGTGAGGCCCTAAAAAACAAAAGAAAAAAAAAAAAAAACACCTTTAACACACTTATTGAATATCTACTTCCACTAGGACATCATTTCTGAGAGTAGCCTTTTATTTTGATTATCCTGGAATCTGCTTGCTGAGAATTGTGCCTGGTATGAAGTGAATGCTCAATAAACATGTGTTTAATGAGTAAATGGACAAATGGCCTGATGCTAACGTATATTGGCAAAGGGAACATGGTTCTTTCCTTTAGGGAACTTCCAGGTTAGAAGAGAAACAGACACATAAATAGATATAACGTAGTAGGTGATGAATTATTATAGTACAGGTACAAGAAAGAATGTCAATCAGGGCAAGACTAAACTTGGTATCAGGAGGGGAGTTCCTATTGTAGCTCAAAGGTAATGAAGCCAACTAGTATCCATGAGGATGCAGATTCAATACCTGGCTTTGCTCAGTGGGTTAAGTATCCAGTGTTGCTGCAAACTGTGGGGTAGGTCGTGCACATGGCTCAGATCCTGCATTGCTGTGGCTATGGGGTAGGCCAGCAGCTGCAGCTCCAAATCTGCCCCTAGCCTGGGAACTTCCATATGCCACATGTATAGCCCCCAAAAACAACAAAAAAAATTTAAAATAAATAAAAATTTGGAGTCAGGAGGAGGTGGGGGTGTCATGGTGTAGAGATAGAGCAAACTTTCCAGGGGTAAGGAGACATAGATTTTAAAGAATTGTTAGGTATTCCACAAGCCAGATGAAGGATTCCAGAGAAATAACACAACATATTTAAAGGTACAGATTCCTGGAAGAGCATCATCTATTAAAAATATCTCAAGGGAAGTTGTCTGCATAATACACAAATTTTTGATGTTTTGATATTTAAAAAAGAAAATAACAAGACATGGGAAAGAACAAATAAGTTGCAAGAGAATCTGAAAGTGGCACATTAAAAATCATTGTTGAAGAAACTAAAGCTTAGAGAGGCTAAGTAACTTGCTTAATGTTAGGCAAGTAGCATTTGGGAGATCAGGGGTTTGAACTCATCTCTCTTAACTTTACAACCCATAATCTTACACACTAACACTACCTCTTGGCAGTCTCTGCAAGGCTTCCACTTAGTTCATTCTTTCCTTGAATTATTACACCTGAGAAATCAAGTTAGTTATTCAAAGCCTTATTTAAGACATGAAATCTTAAAAAAGGAAGCCTATAGTTTGAATGTTTTTATAGAGACCTTTAGCTTTCCACAGTTGCATTGCTTCATTCATTCATTTAGCTCATGGTTACCAGGCACTGTGCTAGCACTGATTCATAACACTCCTTGCCCTGGGCTTTATGGGCCCGATGACGAGAAAGGTCTTGATTTCCAACTTTACTTTCTCAGTCTCACTGACATGTTAATGCAAATCTAATTTTACACATAAGATTTCTTTTAAATCTAGAATTCCAGGGCTGAACAAAATATTACTTGAGTAATTTCTGGAGTTCCTGCAAAGGGCAGGAGTTCTTTTATTTGAGGCCTTTAGGGGTCTGTTGTCTACTTTTCTGCTTCACATTGTTTATTGCAGAAGCTTTAATCATTATTAAGATTTTCATTTAAGTAGTTGGTCCTCAAAAGCCATTCCCAAGGATTGCTTTCTCTTTGAGGAATAGGAAGAAAGAATTGAGTTTACTTTCATTTTTATCTTACCAACAGGGCAAGAAGTGTGGCTCTCACATGTATTAATGTTGATTTTGTCAGAGATTGCATTCTGTGTCCTAGTGAATAGACCTTTCCTTCTGCCCAAAGCAAGTGTTTGACTCTGAGTGCAATAATTATTGTCATTTGTTAAATGGGTCCAATTGATCTGTAGCCATATTGACTTGATGCATCTCTTTTTTTTCTTTCTTTCTTTTTAGGGCTATACCTGTGGCACACAGAAGTTCCCAGGCTAGGGGTCAAATTGGAGCTGTAGCTGCTGGCCTACACAACAGCCACAGCAATACCAGATCCAAGCCACATCTGTGACCTATCCTGCAGCCATGACAACGCATCCTTAACCCACTGAGTGAGTCTGGGGATCGAATCTGCATCCTCATGGCTACTAGTTGTATTCTTAACCTGCTGAGCCCCAATGGGAACTCTGAATTGATGCATCTTTACCAAAGTTCAGGGGACAGCACAGCTCACAATCTAATCATTTTTATTATGACTTATCCACATGGTACTTCACCTGGGATTTTCTTTAGCCATTTAGAGAGCGAGAATAGAGGAGAAAGCATGGCCATGTTATTCAGCCTTAGTTTGCCTCCCAACTCTGTCACCTCTGTGACCTTGAACACATTATTGAATTTCTCCATAACAGAGTATGCTCATCCACAAACCTCCCAGCAGGGTATGTATGAAGATTATACATAGTACCTGTATGTAAAGAAACCAGAATATAATGAGTACGCAATAAGAGCTAAGAGTTGACATTATTTTCTAGGAATTCATGGGTCTGGTACCATGTGTACATGGGAAGATGTAAGAGAATTAGAAAAGGGCCAGAGAAGAAACACAAGGTTAGAAGGTTGAAGAGTGAGCTTTGAAATGGAACACTGTAGAGAATGAGGTTCATGATATCAGACTAAGGAGAAAGATAATTTATTAATGGTGCTGAGCAATATGAAGGATTATTATCCTAAAGATGGCAATCAACTGTTTACTATTTAACTGAATACAAAGTAGGAAAATTAGAGCCTATAAAATAGAATGGTGAGACTCTAGGTGGAGGATTGGATTAAGATGGCGGAATAGAAGGACTGGAGCTCAACTTCTCTCCCAAATAACAGCAAAAATACAACCAAATGCCGAGCAACCTTCAACCAAATGGACTGTAAACTTCCAAAAAAGATACTCTGCTCCAGAAGACACAGCGGAGACCACATTAAGAGGTAGGAGGGGCGATTACATGATAGAAGCAACCCCATACCTCCCGGGTGGGAAGCCCCACAGACTGGAAAGTAACTGCATCACAGAGACTCACCTACAGGACTGAGAGTTCTGAGCCTCACGTCAAAACCCCACGCCTGGGGATCGGGCACAGGGAGAAAGAGCCCGTGGAGCATCTAGCATTGAAGGCCAGCGGGGCTTGTGTGCAGGAGTTCCACAGGACTGGGGGAAACAGAGACCCCACTCTTGAAAGGCACACACAGACTTTCACGTGCACTGGGTCCCAGGGCAAAGCAGTCTCCAGAGGATTCTGGGTGGAACCTGACTGCAATACTTGGAGGATCTCCTGGGAAAACAGGGCTGACTGTGCCCTGTTTTGGGGGAAGGGCATTGGAGGTGAAGCTCCCGGGGACATTCAGCAGCCTGCATTTCTCTGGAGGGGGCCATTTCTGGGAAAATCTGGTCCCTCCCATCAGCACTGAGAAGCCCCAGGCCAAACAATAATCCAGGTGGGATCTCAGCCCCACCCATCAGTAAACAGGCTGCCTAAAGACCCCTCGGGCACACAGCCAGCCTCTAATCTCATCCAGAGACAAAGCCCCATCCATCAGAGGGAGAGGAATCAACCCCACCTATCAGTGAGCAGGTATCACTCCCTCCCAGCAGGAAGCCTACAGCAAGCCCCCTCCATACCAGCTTTAGCCACAGGGGGGGCAAACACCTGAACTAAGAGAGGCTACAACTCTATTGTCGACATAAAGGTCACCACACCAAAAACCTACAAAAATGAAGACAGAAAACTCTAACTCAGATAAGGGAGAAAGAGAAAAGCCCAGAAAAACAGCTCAGTGATGAGGAGATTATCAGCCTCCCAGAAAGAGACTTTAGACTGTTGATGCTGAAAATGATGCAAGGCATTGGAAATAGACTGGAGGCAAAGGTTGATCATTTACAGGAAACACTGAGCAAAGAAATACAATCTGTAAAAATTAAACAAGAAGAGATGCAAAATACAATCACTGAAATAAAAAATTCCTTAGAAGCAGCCAACAGTAGAATACAGGAGGCAGAAGAACGAATCAGTGAGGTGGAGGACAGATTAGTGGAAATCACTAATGCAGAAGAGAAAAGAGATAAAAGATTGAAAGGAAATGAGCAGAGTCTCAGAGAACTCTGGGA
>PVHT021183693.1:1863856-1882258 GCA_004024745.2 Catagonus wagneri | reverse complement strand
GATGTTCAACATCACTCCTCATTAGAGAAATGCAAATCAAAACCACTATGAGGTACCACCTTACACCAGCCAGAATGGCCATCATCAAAAAGTCTACAAACAATAAGTGCTGGAGAGGGTGTGGAGAAAAAGGATCCCTATTACACTGTTGGTGGGAATGCAAATTGGTGCAGCCACTGTGGAAAACAGTATGGAGATTGCCCAGCAATCCCACTCCTGGGCATCTATCCAGCAGAAACCATGACCCGAAAAGACACGTGTACTCCAGTGTTCATTGCAGCACTCTATGCAATAGCCAGGTCATGGAAACAACCTAAATGTCCATCGACAGAAGAGTGGATAGGGAAGATATGGTACATACATACAATGGAATGTTACTCAGCCATTAAAAGGAATGAATTACCAACATTTATAGCAACATGGATGGACTTAGAAATTATCATGCAAAGTGAAACCAGTCAGACAATTAGACAGCAACACCCAATGCTACCGCTTACTTCTGGAAACTAAAAAGACACAATGAACCTTCTTACAGAATAGACAATGACTCACAGACTTTGGAAAACCTTGGTTTTTCAAATAAGACAATCTGGGGGGGGTGGGGGGATGCACTGGGGGTTTGGGATACAAAATCTGTAAAATTGACTTGTGATGATTTATGTACACCTATAATTGAAATAAAATCCATTAAGAGAAAACAAAATAGAATGGTGAATAGAGGCTAGGTAAGCTATTCCCATGATGTTTGCACACACAAGATTCTTGATCTGTTAGTTGAATGAAAGCACACATGAATTAATGAGCCAATACAGAATAATTTCCCAGTATTATATTTCTTGAACATTGGTTTATTACTGAGGGGGACTGAGGAACTCTTTTATCTAGCAAAATAAATCATTTGGAGATGTGATTAAAGAGAGGTCTTCAACTGTCTTGATGACATGTTATTTCTGAGCTGGGTAGATATGTATTGACTATAGTTGTGTGTTTATTTATTCTTATTTGGATATGTTAATTATTGAATAATACATTTAGAAAGAACCGCACCCACTAAAATAGGTTCAGGTGTCTCAGAGAATAAAATCCTTTGGCAATGAGGCTAAGAGATGAGAAAGAATATGAGGAAAGGATACCAAACTGCTCCGTGCAATAGCACCTGTGGAATATGCTGATTTGATAGAAGTAACCATGATTCAGTACATAGAAGGCTGGGTCACGGGTATATAATGCTCTGCTGATCTTTTGGATGCTGCCCTGGAATGGGGGCTGAAGCAAAGGCAAGAAGGAAATGTATTCTGCTAGAGACAGCTCACAGCCCCTGAGGTGGGCCTAGCTCTGAGAAGGTGGGCTAGCTCTGAGCATGTACCATGAGGGGCTATGATCTCAGGTTTCCTCTTGACAGTCTGTAGTGGTGACAGCTGCCATCATGTGTCTATGTGTTTTTCTATTAAATTAGCAAAAACTTAGATTAGTGCTCAGAGGTAGTTAAGTGTCAAGTGAATAAAAATAGGGCATCTTTCCAAATGCTGAAAAATAAAATTATAAAGAAATATGAACAATTACCAGTTGTATTGTTGACTGAAGTAAACAGACGTTCCTCTCTCTGTTTCCACTGGGCAGTTGCTTATACTTTTACCTCCAGTTTGGTCTTTCTCCCAGAGTCCCTATTTGGAATGATCTGTCCAGTGATCAAAATACTTGTAAGTCACAAGTGGGTACTATGGATCCTGGGCCCTGACAAATGAAAAACCAAAAGGAGACAAATTATGCCCCTTCGTTCCTTCTTCTGCATTATAAACCCCTAAAGAAGGCTTCCTACAGCCTTGTGACCATTAGCCTGCTCTCCCTTCTCCTTGATCCCTTTCAAAATCCTCCTGTGGCCATTCTGAGTATATGACCCATGAGTGGTAAGTGGTGGGGACAGTGTTCCTTCATTCCTTTTTTTTTTTCAATTGTGAAAAAATATATATGACATAAAACTTGCCATTTTAAACATTTTAAAGTGTACAATTCAGTGGCATTAATTGCATTACCAATGTTGTAAAGCCATTATCACTATCTATTTTCAAAATTTTTTCAACGTATCAGGTAGAAACTTTGTAACCATTAATTAATCTCTCCATTCCCCTCCTGCAAGCCCTCTGGTAACCTCTAATTCACTTTGTATCTCTATGAATTTGCGAATTCTAGATATTTCATGTAAGAGGAATCATACAATGTTTATTCTTAGGTGCCTGGCTTATTTCACTTAGCATGTTTTCAGGATTCATCCATGTTGTGGCACATGTTAGGACTTAAATCCGTTTTATGGTAGAATAAACTTTGTTCCACATAAGCCAATTGAGCACCTACATTTTCATAGTCCTGGGTTAGCTATACAAAGATAAATAAATAACATATAATCCATGTTCTCAAGATGGTCCTGATGCAAGGTGGGAAGAGGGAAGGACTCGTGGAGGATGAAAAACAAACAAGTAAATCAGTCTTTATTGACCATACCATGTGCTAAGTATGTACATCATGTAACTGTGCTGCCAAGTAAAAAACAAACAAACAAGAACAGTTCAAAATACTTGAACGGTAAGTGGATTGTTTTTCCATTATCTCAAATAACCAGACATCTGGAGTTCTCACAGTTGGTTAACTGAGAAACTTATATCCAGGCTGATTTCCTCCCATCTTTTTGCTCTGCCATCTCCAGTCTCCTCCCATCAAGCCAACTCCTCTTCACGGCAGCTGAAATAATTCTAGGCAGCTATTTCTCACACACAGATCCCATAATATCCATAGATTCCATGATACCCACCCCCCCAACAGATTGTCCCTCATTTTAGATTGTTCTATTTCACCCATAGGGCTGGCACCCAGTGTGCACTGAGGAAGGCTACCTGAACAAACTCACGGTTTTGCTGGCAAGAAAGACAGGAAGGGGAGTGCCCATCGTGCCTCAGAAGAAACGAATCTGACTAGCATCCATGAGGACGCAGTTTCCATCCCTGGCCTTGCTCGGTGGATTAAAGATCGGCTGTTGCCGTGAGCTGTGGTATAGGTCATAGATGCGGCTTGGATCTGGTGTTGCTGTAAGCCAGCAGCTGTAGCTCTGATTCGACCCCTAGCCTAGAAACCTCCAGATGCCATGGGTGCAGCCCTAAAAAGACAAAAGAAAATTAAAAAAAAAAAAAAAGAAAGAAAAAAAGAAAGAAAGAAAGACAGGAAAGAAAGGGCCTTAGCTGATTGACCACAACCTGCTGCATCCTGGGACAAAACTGCTCACAGGGTTTCCAATCATTGCAGAGTGCTAAGGGCTTAGGGTCTTTTCTTACTGTTGCTTCATTTCTCTGATACTCACAAACTGGTTACTCATATCAACTTCTTTCTTTTTAAACTAAGTTTTATTTCTAATATTAAAGTTCACATGCCTCTTGGAAAATGTTGAAAATAAAAATTAGGGATTTCCCATTGTGGGTCAGCAAGTCAAGGACTCAATATTGTCTCTGAGAATGTGGGTTTGATCCCTGGTCTTGCTCAGTTTGTTTGGGGATCCAGCGTCACCACAAGCTACAGCCTAGGCTGCAACTGTAGCTTGGATCCAGTGTTGCTATGGCTGTGGTGTAGGCCTCAGCTGAAGTTCTGATTCGAATCCTAGCCTGGGAACTTCCATATGCTGTGGGTGTGGCTGTAAATATATATAAAGAAGAAATAAGTCATAATTTTACTATCCTGTTTTTTTACATATTTCTTTTCTTTTTCCATAAATTATGGATACATATAATCAGTTAAAAAAAAAAACTCTCAGATATATAAGCCATGTAACTTTATTTTCCCTAATTCAAATCACCATTATGCTGGGGTCAAAAACAGAATCTTGACCAGTTACATTTATCTCAGTCAATTTAAGATTTTGATTAGTCAATCCAGGTTATCTTCAGTCGGTTCAAGTTCTTCTCTTTCTTTTTTCTTGGGGATTCTCTAAGTTCCAGCAGTAAATATTGATGGAAATTCAGGACATCTGGTATTTCATTGTCCTCTGTCCACAAGCCACGGCTAGATCTGAATCCTGGGTGATTTCTCATCTTTGGTAGATGACCACCATGTCCTTACTGTTTTTTACAGCAAAGCCTCTTGTGTCTGCTGGCTCTCTGCCTGTCTCTTTGCCAAGATATAAGAGTATATAGGAAAAGCTGCCTTAGGCCCGTGTGTGTGGGTCCCTCACACACCTGTTTCTACATGACAACTCTCAAGGCATGCTCTACTGGTGAACAAGGTGTGCTGGGTGCCCTCACTGGGGCCCTGACTAGAAAATAGTCCATAAATCCTATGCTCTCTAATTGTCCCAAGTCCATCCAAGGAATGGCATCTACCCCTCCATCCCCATTCCCAATCTGAAGCCTAGGGGCAATATGTAAAGTCCTTTCTTTCTCCTCCTCCCATCCCCATCTCTTCTCTCCTAGCCTAGAAACTGTTTCTGATCTGGATTTGGTACTAGCAGTGGAGGGCTTGGAAAACCTAGTTGTGGCCAAAATCTTATCCTTCCGTATCTATTCATTTGTGACCTTAATCTTTCAAGACCTTTGCTTTTAACATCAAAGCCTAAGCTTTTGAGAAAAACACAAAAGCTATTTTCTCTCCAATCATTGTCTACTTTAAAGTTCAAAATCTGAGAATTATAAAGCCAAAAGCTGAGCCAACGTGAGACTAAAATGAAGTGTAGTAATAGTTCATGGAACAGACTATTTGGGAAAAAAATCAATATAGTTGTAGAGAATAAGGCAAAGTAGTCTTTACTTACTGATAGGACAATTGATGGTTGTGACAGCTTTTTTGGCCTTTGCTTCACCATTCCAAGTGCTAGTTATCACTCAGCATATTCATTCTAAGACAGCCAAGTGTTCTGACAAACTTGTTCTAGTGGTCATCATGTCATATTTTAATACTTTTCTTACCTATGATCCAGATTTCATTTCTCTGGAGTTCACAAACAGGCCATTATTATTTTCTGTGAGTAAGAAAAGCTCCTTTGGAGAAGATACCTTAGCAGTGCCTTGGATTCCCAGGAGGTGTGGCCAGAGAGAAGGTTAATGAAGTATTTAGATGGATTCTATTGAAGCGTGGATTTGTCTATTGTAAAATTGTACGTTAAACATTTAAGCAAAGTCTTTGCTAATGAGAAGTTAAAGTCAAAGTGGTCAGAGGCTGTCCTCAAATCCTCACTCACAATTCCCATGGGTCTCTGAGACATTCACACATGCAGCTGAAGGCAGTGTCGCATAAAGCTCTTTCTTTCTTTGAGGTTAGCACCATAAACACACACTTTCACTTATGAGAAAAAAAGTCATTGATGGTACTTGAAGGATCTCTGTCACATGAGGAAAGAGTGATGAAGAGCTGCCTCATTTTTCTCTGTAAACTCTTTACACTGTTTATGATTAGATCGCAGATTAAATGCAAATTAAGATATTCACAGATAAAATACAAAATAGAATTTAGGAGGCTAAATTAAGGGACTTGTGGGTTCTTGACAGAGAGGTATAAACTGTCATCAAGTTTGAGACAAAGTGAAATATTTTAAATTCATGGCACAGTGTGCTTATCTTTTGAAGTGTGAGACCTAGGCCTTCTGTTGTCGTCAAGTTCATCCTCTGAATCAGTGATACATGCTCCAATAAACATCAAGTGACAGCCTCTAGTCGCTAACCAACGCAGGGTTCCTGGAGCGGATCCAATCCTCAAGAACAGAAGCCATGTAAATAAACTCTGTTGGGCAGGTCATGCACTGAGAGTGAAACAGACTAAGACATCAGGGCAACTCCTGGACATATTGATGTAGCTGAACAGATGGCAAGAAAAAGAAGTGCTTAAAGGAGCCACTGGAGCACAATTTCAAGTGATATCTCACATTCTTTGATGGTTGGAGAATGATAGAAGTGAACAGATCACAGATCATGAGGATATAGTAGCACTCAGAAAGGGATGAGTTTGTTAAAAAATGATCTGGGCGAAAGACAGAGTAGGATCTCCTTGGAAAGGGCCAATGGACATGGAAAAGTGACTGTAGCTTGGGCACCAAGGACCTATCCTGGGTTAGGGGTGGAGCAAGGGCAACTTTTTCACGTCTTAAGACTCTCGTGTTCATTGTGGGGCACTGTACCCCAAATAATCCTAACCATAAGAGTACTTGATGTTAGAGGGGAGAAGGTGTATCCCAGCACTTCTTGGCTCAGAAGTATGGCTGAGGGTACTTTATGAGGTCGAGCTACAGGTGGGAAGATGCATGAGAACAAACTGTAGTAGAATAGGAGAACTGAGACATAAAAGAATGAAGTAGCGGCTAATAACAAGCAGGTGCACTGTCCTCATCCTTTTATAGACCCTACACAGGAACAGGAAGGAGCAGGAGAACTCAAATTTGTTTGGGTATATATAAAGAATAAGGGAATCAACTGGGAACTTTGACTTGGGGAACAGTTACCTACCCAGAATCCTCTCTTCTTTCCCCTTGCTACCAGTACCCCCGTTTTGTTTAGGCATTTAGGCATCTACCTATTATGCACACGGCTCTGAAAATGGTGGTCTCTTCCCTAGTTCAAAAGTAAACCTCTAAAGGTGTGACTGTGTACCTTGCCCGAGACTAGTTGGGCATGTGAACTAGTTCTGGCCATTGAGGCTTGTGGAGGAACTCTCTGAGGCTTCTGGGAAAGGTTTCCTCTCTCTCTGAAGGTGAGTTATATCTATATATAATGGCTGGAACAAAATGTTGGAGCCATCACGTGACCACAAATGAATCAGTCTATGTTGATCAGGTGAAAACAGCTGAGCTGAAAAATTATCAGTATGAGTCAAGCTTGCAGGAGTGGCGGACGGGGGTTGTTACTTGCAACCTATTACATCTTAACTGATAGATTTTTTTTAAAGTCATTCCAAGTTTTCAGAAAGTTTAGTGGAACAGTTACCTACCCAGAATCCTCTCTTCTTTCCCCTTGCTACCAGTACCCCCGGGGTGTGGTTTTGTCTGTAAAGCTCTATCTTCTGCCCTGTCCATCCATCCATCCATCCAGCCAGCCAGCCATCACTTATTATGTGCTTACAATATGCCACGCACTTAGATGAGTATAGAAGATATTACGATGAACTGTAAATATCCCCTGCCTGCTCTTGCAATGCTCACAGCAGATGATATAAGTCTTATAATATAGGAATGTATGAAATGTCTTAGTAGTTCATATCAAGGAGGGATGAGCTCTAATCTCCAGGTCAGGTATAGAGCAGAACAAAAGAGATTGATTAGAAATTGCCCAGCAGAAGGTATGTTTCAGGGAGTAGGAACTGAAGAAGCAAAGAGAAATAGTAAAGCAATCCCAACTGCTTAACCCTAAATATAAATCTACGCAGAAAGGAGGCTACATGGAAATGAATTGTCTGCATCATAAAGGAAGTCTAGAGAATGGTGAACAAAAAAAGTTTTTCAGATTCTGCAAGAGGAAGAAGGTAGGCTTGAGGAAGGATAGGAAAAAGGTTATAAGACTAATCCTTGATCTTGTGTAATCAACCACCTGCTATATGTGATATCTTTAATAAAAGATACAGAGATAAACACTAAGTTTCGTACCTAAGGAGCTCAGAGGTTAGAGGAGAAAACACACACATAACACATAACTACCATACAATAGGAAACATTATAATAAAAGTATGCACACAGGTGAAATCCTTGAGGGATACAATGGGAGGAGACTGCTCAGGTACAGAGAGGAGATTATATTTCTATTGATTTTGAATGATAAGTTACGGTTAGAGTTTGCAAGTTGGAAACTACTTCCAGATAGAAGGACCAGTGAAAGCAAGGAACCTCAGAAAAAGAGGCCATCTAAGGTGAGAATCTTCTAGGGGGCAAGAAGTCACAATGAGGTGAATTGGGGGAGTTGCACAGAGGAGTGGATGAAAGAGGCATGTGAGGGAATAAAATGGGAGAGGGCTTATAGACTAATAAAAGCATTGTAATGCAGTCTCAAGGAGTCTGAATTTCACTGATTATGTATGTGTTTGCTTCTTGCAAAAATATTTCCACCATATCAGTTATTGGAACCATAATCTACCCAGTTGTTAAGATTAGAGACCTTGATAGTCATCCTGATTTTTCCATTCCCCTACATCTTTATTCAACAAATCAAGAGTTAAGTGAGGTCATTTCTCCTTTCTAAATATATCTCTAATCATCTCCACTCTTCATCCTCACTGCCACTTCCCAAGTCTAAGCAAATCATTCTTCACCTGGATATGGTGAGGATTTCCTTTGTGACCCTGTCTTTCTGCTCAGCATCCATAGCAATCTTCTAAAAATGTAACTCACACCACCTGCTGGACCACCTGCCTCCTCACCCCTGCTTGAAATCCTCCTGTGGCTTCTCTTATATTTCAGATGAAATCCAAATACCTTACCATAGCTGGCAAAGTTCTACCTTCCTTTCCACATTGTCCTCACCCCTCTCTCCCCTTCCTCTATTTTGCTCCACTTCCTTCAAGATCCTATAATACACTATACTCTTTGCCTTGAGGTCTTCGTCCATGCTGATCTTCCTGCCTGCAATAATCCCCTTCCAGATCTTCATATGACTTCCTCCTTTCTGTCCTTCAGATTTCGACTTAAACAATGCTTTACTTGATTCCTCCTTCAATTCTCCATTATCCTACTTCGATTTGTGCTCCATCATTGATATTTTCATTTTCTCTGTATCCTCACTACGAGTAGTCACCATGTATCTGCTTGTTAAATGTCTGTCTCTTCTGTTGGTCTATTAACTCCCAAGAGGGCAGTAACCATCTTTATTCATATTTTGTCCTGAGTGCCTAGCCCAGAATAGTCACACTCCTTAGAATTATGGCTGCCTTCCATTAATTGTTTAATAAGAGCTTCACTAACAACTGGAGTCTTAAAAACAACTTTAAGGGACAATATAAAATAGAATAATATGGAGGAGAAATAAAAATTTGTGCAGGAAATGTAAGTAGGAAACAACGATAAATTCAGTTTAGCAGGCATGGGGACAAAGTGACTACTCTGAACAGTGCCTAGCACAAAATAGGCATCAATAAATAGTTGTTAAATAAATTAATGTTAACTAAGTGATTGAATCTACTGACATAGGCAAATAATTCAATACTAACATAACTCATAGTGGCAAGTAAAAGTAATAGCCCCAGTTGAGTCACTGTCAAAAACATTTTCTTCATCTATGAAGGGAAAGCACACAGTGAATTAATATGTTTTATTTTCTCAGCTGTCTTTTTTTTCTTTACTCTACAAATTTGAAGCCAAGATACAATTTGTTATGGAAGGTGAGCCTTGGTAGCCATAAAATGTTGGCAGGAGAGAGGCAAAAGCCTTTCCCTTGGTAGCAAAGAGAATATGACTCACTAAGAGTCATAACAGTGAGAGAAACAAGTGTCAGGCCTAAAGAGTAGTCAGAGGATCTTTGGTCCCCATGGGTCAATGCGTGGATAGGGTTATATTTTAATTCTAAACTGTATAATTCAAATTCTTGTAATTCAAATGGCACAACACACCAGGTCATTGGAATTGGATTTTAAAATGTAGCAATGGTTCCATTAATGTCCCAACTAGCACTTATAGAGAAAGCATTTTAAAATGTAGATTTTCTTTGCACCTTTTATACTTGGAAATGCAATCTGTGTTTGAGATAACTTCCTTAGAAGTAAACATAAGATTTTAGATGTTTGTATTCTCTTCTCAAACTACTCAGAAATTTTTTTTTATCTCTTTTCAGACAACAAATATTTCTTGAATATCTGCGATGTGCCAGACAGTGTTAATTAAAGTTTGTTTCTCCTTTGTCATGTTAAAATTCAAGGCCTCTATCGTTGTTTGCCCTATAACTAGAGGGTGACTTCTTACTATTCATTTCCCCCCCTAATTACTCAGGACTTTCTGTAGAGGTGGGGATCCTTTATGTTCAAAATCTTCTATGATTCATCTCAGTTCTCAAGTGATGATTAAAAAGTCCCACAGATGCAGTAAGTCAAATCCTGAGG
Organism: Catagonus wagneri; assembly: GCA_004024745.2. NCBI lineage: Eukaryota > Metazoa > Chordata > Mammalia > Artiodactyla > Tayassuidae > Catagonus > Catagonus wagneri. The sequence goes on along the minus strand of PVHT021183693.1, from coordinate 1,872,214 downwards.
CACTGAGATGAGTCCTTTATATTTTGTGATGAGTCCTTTTGCAACGATGGATTCCTTGAGATTAAGGAAGGACAACCACTATCTTGGTTATTATATTTATAATCAAACATATTCTCTCAGAGTATTTCCCTCAAGCATTTTAGAAAGGAGGTGGTCTTTTCGCAGTCTATGAAGACATTATTTAATTAATGGGTCAATACTTTTTAAAACTCTGGCTGTGAGAATGTACATTCACCTCTTCCTGCATCCTATCTGAATATACTTATAGCTTAAACATGGATAAGTAGCTTACCCACTGAAGAAGTATGTCACAGACTATATTCACAATATTCAGGGGCAAGCACAAACCTAATGATATGTTATGAAACAAAAAAATAGCAATATGCCTAATTTTTTTTGCCTTTAAAAATGAAATTTACCAAGGTGTAATTTTTCTTTTTTTAATGATTTTATTTTTTCCATGATACCTGGTTTACAGTGTTCTGTCAGTTCTCTACTGTACAGCAAGCTGACCCAGTCACACATACATACATGCATTCTTTTTCTCACATTGTCATGCTCCATCATAAGTGAGTAGATATAGTTCCTGGTGCAATACAGCAGGGTTTCATTGCTTATCCATTCCAAAGGCAATAGTTAACATCTATTAACCCCAAATTCTCAGTTCATCCAATGCCCTCCCCCTCCCCCTTGGCAATCACAAGTCTGTTCTCCAAGTCCATGATTTTCTTTTCTGTGGAAAGGTTCTTTTGTGCCATATATTACATTGCAGATATAAGTGATATCATATGATATTTGGCTTTCTCTTTCTGACTTCACTTAGTATGAGAGTCTCTAGTTCCATCCATGTTGCTACCCATGGTGTTATTTCTTTCTTTATTTGTAGCTGAGTAGTATTGTGTACATATACCACATCTTCTTAATCCATTCATCTGTCGATGGACATTTAGGTTGTTTCCATGTCTTGGCTATTGTATAGAGTTCTGCAATGACCATGCAGGTGCATATGTCTTTTTCAAGGAAAATTTTGTCCGAATATATGCCCAGGAGTGGGTTTGCTGTGTCATATGGTAGTTCTCTATTTAGTTTTCTAAGGTACCTCCATACTGTTTTCCATAATACCAATTTACATTCCCAGAAACAGTGCAGGAGGGTTCCCTTTTCTCCACCTTTCCAGCATTTGTTATTTGTGGACTTATTAATGATGGCCATTCTGACTGGTGATTTTTGATTTGCATTTCTCTAATAATTAGTGATGTTGAGCATTTTTTCATGTGCTTGTCGGTCATCTGTATATCTTCTTTGGGAAATGTTTATTCAGGTATTTTGTCCATTTTTCAATTGGGTTGTTGGCTTTTTTGCTGTTGAGTTGTATAAATTGTTTGCAGATTTTAGAGATTAAGCCCTTGTCAGTTGCATCGTTTGAAACTATGTTTTCACATTCTGTAAGTTGCCTTTTTTTTAGGTTTCCTTTGCTGTACAAAAGCTTTTAAGTTTGATTAGGTCCTGTTGGTTTATTTTTGCTTTTATTTTTGTTGCCTTGGGAGACTGACCTGAGGAAACATTTGTCAGGTTGATGTCAGAGAATATTTTGCCTATGTTCTCTTCTAGGAGTTTGATGGTGTCTTGTTGATGGCGTCTTGTCTTATGTTTAAGTCTTTAAGCCTTTTTTCTTTTCTTTTTTTATTCCTTTTAGCTTTTTAGGGCTATACCTGTGGCATATGAAGATTCCCAGTCTTGGGGTCTAATCAGAGCTGTAGCTGCCAGCCTATGTCACAGCCACAGAAACACGAGATCCAAGCTACATCTACAACCTACACCACAGCTCATGGCAACACAGGATCCATAACCCACTGAGCGAGACCAGGGATCGAACCCGCAACGTCATGGTTCCTAGTTGGATTTGTTTCTGCTGCGCCACAATAGGAACTCCAGTCTTTAAGCCATTTTGAGTTTACTTTTGTGCATGGTGTGAGAGTGTGTTCCAGTTTCATTGATTTACACATGGCTGTTAAGTTTTCCCAGCACCACTTGCTGAAAAGGCTGTATTTTTCTCATTTTATATTCTTGCCTCCTTTGTCAAAAATTAATTGACTATTGGTGTCTGGATTTATTTATGGGTTCTCTATTCTGTTCCATTGATCTCTATGTCTGTTTTGGTACCAGTACAACACCACCTCAATCAATATAAAGAGTCTTTCTATCATCTCAAAAGTTTCCTTGGTGCCCCTGTGCAGTCACTTGCCCTCATTCTCCCCATAAGCAATATTGATTAGGAATCTTTTTGTTTTGTTTTGGTTTGGTTTGTTTTGGTTTGGTTCAATTTGGTTTTTAGGGCTGCATGTGCAGCATATGGAAGTTCCGAGGCTAGGGGTCAAATTGAAGCTACAGCAACTCAGGATTTGAGCCACATCTTTGATCTACACCACAGCTCATGGCAGTGCCAGATCCTTAACCCACTGAGTGAAGCCAGGGATCAAACCCACATCCTCATGGATGCTACTCAGGTTTGTTACCGCTGAGCCACAACAGGAACTCCAGGGCTGTTTCTAACTTTGTCCTAATCACTGGGCAGAATAAAGGACAAGACATATCTCCTGCCTTCAAAACGTTTATGCAATAATGGGAGAAGGGGAAATGGATACCAAAGAAATTCAACAGCAAGATGGTGATGTGCTCAAGAATCACGTGGGGGGGTTGGCAAGATGTGTCAGGGTAGAAGGAGGTCTGGACTAAGCAATATATACAGGGCCTGGGCTCTTTCTTGTACAAACTCTATTTCTAACAATCTGTAGGTTTTCCCACCTACAACATGAGGAGCTTGAACCACCTAACCTCTAAAGGTCCTTCTGGTGTCACACTTTTATATTTTACTCATGAAGAGTGAAGGCTGAAATCCCTGGAATTGCCATTGATATGGAAGTTTGTAATTACTCTGTGGTAGGTCAAATATCTGACTTCACTCACCAAATAAATTTTCATAAAAGTTAATTATTTTAATGCTTAGCCTATTAGACTCTTCTCATCAGAAACAATCAGGGGAGTTTTATTTCAGTCTATTTATATAATTTGAAATAATTTGAAGGAGCTACTTTTTGTTTTAGTTTTGAGAAATATGTTAATTGATGTTTTCTAGCCAGGATATATCTACAAGAGACTGTCCTCAGCTCTCCATCATCTCTCCTGTTGGCCAGTCTCCTTTACTCTAAGGTGGCTTTAGACAAAGTTAAATCTCCAGAAAATTACAACTCAAACAGGGAATGAAGTTGGGAGGGAAATCAGAGGAAAGGAAATCTTTGCAGTGGTCCTCAATTCCAGCAATGGTAAAACTTCCATCTCCAGAAGTCAATTAATGATTGTGCAATTGTTTAAACATTGTTTTAACATCTCTGACCATTAGGGGTGTTTTATTTCTCTTCCATAGGCTTCTCAAACTTTTACACGTTAAACTTCTCAAATTCAAATCACCTGGGAATCATGATAAAAGGCATATTCTAAATCAGTAAGTCTGGGGTGGGGCCTGAGATTCTGCATTTCTAATACACTCTCAGGTGGTATGAATGCTCCTGGACCAGGGCTATACTTAGATGGGTGACTGGAATGGTGAGGTGTTAGATGGGTCCACATTTTCCGGGTAGATGATCTACTGACCACTGTGCTTCAAGTTATTTATGTTATGAAAGTTGCCTAATCTAGAAATGTCAACTTACTCAGGGGACATGCTTCCTGTGAATTAAATCCAGTCAGCACTCTGAAAATAGCACTGAAATACACATTTTCCATTGGGCCACCAAACCACTAGTTTAGGCTTCTGGCTAGAAAATGTTTCAGCCTTTGAATGAACATGAAAAATATGAAAATCATCTCCTGCCCTAAATCCCCAGGAACCTGTCTACTGAAAATAGAGCCCTCATCCATCATCATCCTGGCCTCTGATGGCCTTAAACTTGAAGCAATAGCAGGTTTGGGTCCCTCTACTAAGAACGCTTGTTTTTGGAGTTTAGTGTCTAACTCCATGTGAGCAAGAGTCTAACCAAATTTTTGTCCTGACTTCGGTTTTCAGGAACACGTGTTTTTTTTTCTTTTTTCTTTTTTCTGCCTATTCATTTGTTTATTTCTAAAAGCAATCTTTGTTCCATCAACCATATACCAAGGAGACATATTATTTTTATCATCTGAAGAAAGCAGATACTGACGCTCAGAGCAGATTTATATTTGTTGTGTTTATTTATCTGTAGGGATACCAGAGCTCAATCAGCCTGCTGGGTTGACTAGAGAGGAATGAAGTGGAGAGTAATCCACTATAGTAAGGAGACTGAGGGAAGAGTTAGGAGACAGCAAAGTTTTCAGTGTCCTGAACCCTGTTTATACTCAGTATACTCAGCAAATGTTAGCATACTAATTTTCAAAAATAATTGGTTGTTAGAAATAGAGAATGGGTAAGTAAACAGAAAATGGTCTTGGAAAATGTAGCACAGAGGCTTATTAGTGGCCACTGAAGACAAAATTGTCTAAAAATGTAAAGGAAATTTGAGAGGAATTGAGGAGTAAAAAGAAAATGTCCTCTTCCCAAGGAAAGAGGAACAAAGGAAAAGAATGTTAAAAAGAGAGAATTTTTGACCAAACAGAGAGAGAGGGAAGCCTATGTTCTGTGTAAGTTTGCACTGGACTAGGAGGCCAGACCTTTTGTACACTGCCTTGCCTTTAGCGTGCACCATCAATTTTTATTGATGACCATGACTCATATAAGCCTGCAAAAAACTGTTGAATTCAGGAGGAAGGAGAGTGTTAACAGATTTACCTCTGGCAAAATTGCACTTCGTTTCCCCATCTTACCCCAGCCCCATCCCTCCAGTCATCAAATTATTTAAAACCTAACATGATACTTCTTCCCTTTGTTCACTTAAAGAAGCTGGCTTACAAAAATCCTCGTAAAGTCCATGATTTCAATACTACCTTTGTTTTTGACACTGACTAGTCAGATTGCTGAGATATAAAATCAAACCTTCTGTTAAAAATGTGTTTTTCTAGGCTCTTCTTCCTTTGCCTTTCTGATGTCTATCTGATGCTTGGTGTTAAAGGCCACCTCAGAAAATGGCTCCCCACTTTCTCTCCTTGTGTTGAGCTGCTACTGTGTGGTGCCTTCTCTCCCTTCTTTCCTTCCCTCCACCGCTGTTGACCCTTACAACCACCACTACAAGTAATTTTGTGCCTCACTTCTGCCCGAGGCTGGTGTGAAGGACTCTGCAAAGCCTAGCCTTCTGGAAGTTAGTGAGATGAGGCTGAAAAGGAGATACCCACCTCCACATCCACTATCACAGTGCATCTCCCTGGGACCTGGAATGGATTATTGAGGCACACCTCCAACTCTTCCCCTCCGCTTTCTTTTTACTAATTACCTCCTTCTCCAGAGACTCCCTCCCTATACCATCACAGGCATCTACTGATTTAGAGGGTAGAAATACCACTTCTAAGTGTTTCTTTATACCATGCCATTAAATAGACTAATAAACAGGAGTTCCCAGCACTTCTCCCTCTGCCTGCTCACACAAAGGTTTCTGACTTGGTCCTCTCACATAACTTCCTTCCACAAGGAATGTGTCTGTACATTCTGAGGATGTGTAGGTACATCTCCAACCTGTGCATGTGATTGTAATGGAGGAATTCCAAGTGGTATTGTTGGGATGACTTGTATTTTGTTCTTTTAACAAAGATAAAGGAAAATACTTAAGGACTCAACTATACATGGTTTCAAAATATTAAATTGATCCTTCCTGTACCTAGACAGTTAGCATTTTGATTGACCCGTTCTTTTGCCTTCCTAAATTGAACCTAAAAAAGAGACCTAAACATGCGAACATAAAAAGGCACTTTCAGTGCTCTGCCTATTTTCCTGTTGAAGGCTACATGCGTTCCTCTGGGACAGGTGGATGGGGGTGGGAAGGAGGGGAAAGCTGAGACTGTTGGAAGCAACGGTAGGTGGAGGTGGAAGGGATACTGGCTTTTTGTACTTATAAAGGGTGTGACAGGACACCCGTAGGCCCAGGAGACATTTTGAGGAGGCTTTTACTAGCAGGAGAGCCTGGTTTCCTGACATCTCTGTACGTCTGAATTGAATAAAAAAAGTAAAGCTATGCACCTGCTCATTTGTTCTTTCCTCAGCAAGTAAGGCCCCAAGCTTTGGCAGCCAAATGCAGTTTCCTCCTCAAGTGGTCTCCAGCCTCACAGTTAGTCCTGGCTTTGATTGCCAGCCAAAGAACAGCAAAAACAAAACAAACGAAAAAAAAAACAAAAAACAAAAACCTTGGGCCTAGGTAGGAATCTGTCTTGTTTTTTCAAATTATTTATCATATGTATAGCTGTATGGATAGAGCCTCACAATTCCAGTAGAGAACCCAAGCATGGCATATTTGTGTATGTGTGTGTGCGTGTGTGCATGCATGTGTGTGAATCTTTACAGATATCAAAATGGTTTAATTTAGAACATGCATTTGGAAGCCTTTAAAAGATACTGTCTGCTATTTAGGGTTAGGAATTACAGCTAAAGATGAGGGGGAAAAGACCATATTAATATTGGGCATCTATTCAGTAGTAGGTACAATAATAGCAATTTTTCAGAAGGGAACTTCAAGGAGTCTGCATGTAGGAGGGCCTCTGGTTCTCTGATTGAACGTTGGTGTGCAAAAAGTATTACCATGTTTGACCCACATACGTATGGGTGGATATGTGAAAAATGGAAGGTGATATCCCATAATGACGAGAGGGCGTACATAGGACTAGGATTAGAGACAGTTCGATACTGCTACCAGAGTATTGCCTTTTTCATTTAATATAAATGTTTTTGACCAGCAATTATTTAGCACCTCTTAAATGCCAGACACTGTGTTAGGTATGGAAGATAAGAGAATAATCCATTGTGCCTGCTGAATGTCTCCCACAGCTGAGTTACAACAGTAAACAAATGTTACAAAGCAGCAAGATAAGCTCTATTTCCCAGGGAAGCAGGGATAGGAGAAGGGAGAGACTGCTTTGCAAGACCCAGTGTGAACAGTGGACAGGTCCAGATGGCTTTTCAAAGATAGCACAGCCCCTAAATTGCAGCTTGAAGAATGAGTAGGACTATTTCAGTGGCTATCCAAGTGTGGGAGTGGTGGAGGTAGAAGGTATTCCATGTGAAGGAAACAGCAAGTACCAAGGTGCAATTTTATCAGCGCTACACGTTATTCAAAAGGAATACCACACATATTTGCATAGATTTTATTTTCAAGTAAAAATATGGACTACAGTATTTCTCTAGGAACCCCATCTTCCACATTGTTAAGACCATTTCCCTATTAGGAAAAACAAGCAAATACTCAAACTAGTCTCTAGATTAATCAGGGCAAAGATAATTAAAAGCTGAAGATCCAAAACTGTCTTTTATCAAAATGACTATACTACCCAAGGCAATCTACACATTCATTGCAATCCCTATCAAATTACCAATGACCTTTTTCAAAGAACTAGAACAAAATAGTTTAAAGTTTGTCTGGAAACACAAAAAAACCAGAATAGCCAAAGACATCCTGAAAAAGAAAAATGAAGCTGGAGGAATCAGGCTCCCTGACTTCAGACTCTACTACAAAGCTACAGTCATCAAAACCGTATGGTACTGGCACAAAGACAGAAATATAGATCAGAGGAACAGGATAGAAAGCCCAGAATTAAATCCACGCATCTATAGTCAACTAATCTATGACAAAGGAGCCAAGAATATACATTGGACAAAAGACAGCCTCTTCAATAAGTGGTGCTGGGAAAACTGGACAGCTACATGTAAAAAAATGAAACTAGAACACTTCCTAACACCATGCACAAAAAGAAACTCAAAATGGATTAAAGATCTAGATATAAGACCAGATACTAGAAAACTCTTAGAGGAAAACATAGGCCAAACACTCTCTGACATAAATGATAGCAACATCTTCTCAGATCCATGTGTCAGAGTACAATAAAAAGAGAAATAAACAAATGGGACTTAATTAAACTTCAAAGTTTCTGCATAGCCAAGGAAACCCTAAACAAAATGAAAAGACAACCCACAGAATGGGAGAAAATATTTGCAAATGATTCAACTGACAAGGGATTAATCTCCAAAATTTACAAACAGCTCCTACAGGTCAACACCAAAGAAACAAACAACCCCATCCAAAAATGGGCAGAGGATCTAGGCAGACAATTCTCCAAAGAAGACATGCAGATGGCAAATAAACACATGAAAAGATGTTCAACATCACTCCTCATTAGAGAAATGCAAATCAAAACCACTATGAGGTACCACCTTACACCAGCCAGAATGGCCATCATCAAAAAGTCTAC